>WOGR01007449.1:0-12401 GCA_015342045.1 Leptinotarsa lineolata | reverse complement strand
AGAGTTTCAAACCACTCCATATATATGTTGGCTATGACTGGTGAAAGTGGCGATCCCATTGGCAGTCCCTCATCTTGTGTAAAGAATTCGTCCTTCAATTGGAAGTAGCAATTTCGTACAACGCACCCTAGCAATTCCATAATTACTTCTAATACTAAATTTTTAGACAATGGAAGTCCGAACTGCTGAAATTCACATGAATTTGAGTTTGCCTTTGATTTTCCCCCAGTATCAGATAAATAGGACTCAAAGCAAGAAGAAAGAAAAATGAAGTGAATTGAAAAGTGAAGTTATCTAATGAATTGACCAATACTCATATTAATGAAAAAGTTTTCAGGTAAAATCTCAGTGTGAAATTTCCACTAAATACTTTAGTGAATGATTGTGAATGAATATGCCTGAAAAAGCTATACTACAGTGAAACACGTGTTGCGGTTTTGCGAAAATCTTGCAATAAAAATGTTGCCTAAATAGTGATTCCCCAATAATTGTTAGCTTCAGGTTTTCCATCACAACTCGATATTTGAATTCACTCAGTGATAGATTGCTGAATGAATTGATTCGTTTTGTGAGAAAATTGCTCCTAGGGTGGGCTTTTTCATTAGAAAAAGTTATTTATCAATTCACAGGTTGAAGAGACAGATCGAAAACCGAACATGGGGTGGTGGTAGGGGGATGTGAGCAGAGCGCTGAGATGCTATCTCCATTTTGGCGAGAATTGGATTCCATAATGAGTTAACCTTTAGTTTTTCCTTCCTAATGAAATTATCCATGAGTTTTTAGATTTCTATCGACTCCCGCACTAGCCGACTATAATTTCTTTTGGCCGGCGCTAGTAAATTAACTCCTTCAAAGAGGATTTTGGTGATCTCCCTTGCTAAGCAAATGTTCGGCTTCTGCTGGTTTAAATGTTTGCCGCACAATATGTGGTTTTCCATTATCCCAGAGTACCCATGGACCTCTTTATGGTTCCTATAAATACTTTACCGCACAAGCATGATATATGATGAATTTCATTAGTTCAGCCTTCCACTTTCAAACAATTGATATACGATAAACCCATGCAGTTGAAAGTGGGTCCCTGCCATTGACGGAAAGCAGAAAATTCCTTATCTTTCATGGTTTGAAGATTGTTTTATGTAGCATTTGTCCAATTTTTTTTATTCGTTCTGTAACTACAGACTTCAGAGATGACTATAAATATAAACTCCAAACGAGCACGCAGCATTCCATTAGAACTCCAATCACCAACCAATAGGAACGAAGCCACGCCCACCACCAATGGAATGAATTCCGAGACCAAAGCCAACTCTATTTGAGGACAACTAGACAGCAATAGTAGACGAAACGTCAGGCACTCTAACCTGCAAATCACGGCCAATAAACCTGGAAATAGCTTTGACAAAGTTATCTTCGTCCGTGAAAGATCACACTTTTTGATCAACCGCCCTTATGAGAAGGACATCAAAGTTACTACGACGTTTAGAATTACTCCAGAAAAGAAATCGAACATTCTGTGTTCCCTAATATTTTTATCATAATGTCGCAACATCGGGAAGAAATTTCGAAACACCACATTCAGACAGGATTTATAAACGTACTGAGAGAGCATTACTATGTGAAAGGGTCCACCGTAACATAAAGGATGTAACCCTCTTCGACTTAAGCTAATGAACCTGACTATCAAATTGAAAATTAGATGCACTGGAGTAATTGAGATGAAATCGAGCACCTCATGACGGACATGATGGAAACCACAAAATCAGCCACCATCAAATAGCATATTATAAAGAAATATAATAGTCTTGGTAAGACCAAGAAAAATATCCAACTTCGGTATAATAGGAAAATAGTGGTGAATCTTTCTGAACGGACATTATCAGAAGATGGGTATAGCACACTAGCCAAGGGCGGAAACTTCACCATGTCTCCAATCGAGGTACCTTACGAATCACTGCGAATGTTGAATCAGGAATTCGTCCTTTGCATATCCAGATTGGAACGTCGAGGTTTTTGATGTACGCATAACCACCCAAGGCCAAAACAACACAGGGAGAGGCGCTGAAGACTCTGAATAACTACTAGTAATACCTGCTGATAAAGGAAATGTTACTGCCGTGATGAACAGCGAGGAATACGAGGAGAAAATTATCACCTTACAAGTAAGGTGATAATTTTCTCCTGGATCAAGATCTAGAGACGAATAGGAAACTCTATCGCGGTCTGACCACTGGAATTTTGATAAAAACGAATATTCTGATCCGTTCATCAGGTCTTGATGATGATACGAAAAGAGCTTCAAAAATTCCAAGACCTTTCGCCACGTCTTTATGACCTACCAAGAATCCACGAAGAGAATGTGTCACTATAAGACCTATCGTGAATGCTATAGGTTCGTCAACTTATGATCTAGCCAAACACATAACTACTCTACTGCAGCCGCTTAGGGAAAAAACAGAGTCTCATTAAAAACTCGTGATATTTTATCGAAAAGATGAAAGGTTACGTCAAGAAGACATTCTAGTGAGCTTCCAAAGGAAGGAAGAAAGCAATTAATTTCAAAATAAACTCTTCAGAAAGATGTGTAGATCATGCATAGAAGTTACTTTCACATATAAACTACGAACATACAATTATTGAGAGGTTTATTTTCATAAGAAAATTTCAGCGATGACAACTTATTTATCTCAATCCTGTCAAGGTTGAATATGGCTTGATTAGACCGAAAACCCATATATCGAGATGAGATGTTGAAGACTTTCACTATCTAATTGTACTACCAGCAAAATATGCAGTAGTAGTGTCACTATTTTTTGGGTAACACTGAAAACCTCGGCCGCGAAAGCCTCAACCATCTTGTAAAATGAAATTGTTTATTGAAATAGAAAACCTAATATACATATAAAAAATTGTTTACGAATCATACTTAAATTATAAATTATAAAATAAAATAGAATTCAATACATATACAAGTAATGCAGTAGTAGGTTGACTGATTTTTAAATTTCATGTTAACTCTTGCCATTTTGGTACACAGGGTCTCTTAAGTCTACTTAGGAAAAATATTGGAATGCAAATATATGGGTCATTTCAACAATCAGAAAATAAATTATAGAAGTGTTAACTCTAGTGAAGCAGAGCAAATAAGCGAAGAAAATGAAGAGTCTGCAAAGGGAACCGTGGCTAGTATTGCTTTCCTTCCATCAAAAGAGACAACTGAAAATGACGAGAAGAAATTCTTATAATTTTTCATTGACTCAGGAGCAACAGATCATCTGATTAACGATGACAGATTCTTTTCTGCTGCGAAGGTACTAGAGAAACCAATTTCGATTGCAGTCGCGAAATCAGGATAATCATTATCAGCAACAAAAATTGGTCAAATCGAAGTGAAACAAGGAAATTTAGACATAACAATAAAAAATGTGCTTTTTGTTCCTGATTTGAGAGTAAATTTGTTATCTGTAGGGCGATTGAAAATGATGGGATTCAAAATTGTTTATGAACGTGGAGAAGCAAAATTATCCACCAAAGATGGTTCAACTGTCAAAGGTAGTAGAAGTGACCATCTTTATGAAATAACTTTCCGTTTGAAACAAAGTTGTATAGCTCACATGACGTATAACTATGAAGAAGATTTGTGGCATCGCCGAATGGGTCGCGTAAGTAAGTCGAATCTGGATGATCTTGTAAGGTTCAACATGGTTGAAGGAGTTGCAAATTTCAAAAGCAAACGGGCGGAACTCTGTGAAGAATGTATGAGAGGAAAACAAGCAAGACTGCCATTTAAGTACACCAATAAACCAAGAAGTAGAAGGCCATTGGAGATCATTAATAGTGATATTTGTGGACTAATCAATCCTTCAACCTGGGATGAACATAACTATTTTATTATGTTTATTGATAATTATACTCATTTCACAATTGCATATTTGCTGAAAAGTAAAAATGAAGTTTTGAAGTATTTTAAAATTTATGAAGCACTAGTAACAAGCAAATTTTCATTGAAAATTGCAAGTCTTAAAGTAGGTAAGAGTGGCGAATATAGATCAACAGCTCTCAAAGCATTTTGTGAAGAAAAGGGGGTGAAATTGATCTACACGATGAGATATACACCTCAACAAAATGGTGTTACTGAAGGAATGAATAGAACAATTCTTGAAAAGGCAAGAACAATGATACTTGATTCCAAAATGAAGAAAGAAATGTGGGGAGAAGCCGTTTTCGCAGCAACATATTTAACAAACAAAAGTTACACACGATGCCTGAAGAAAAAACTCCAGCAGAAATGTCGACAGGATTTAAACCAGATTTGTCAAAAATAAGAGTATTTGGTTCCAAGGCCTTTGTTCAAATACCTAAAGAGAAAAGAACGAAATTAGATGAGAGAAGTGACATATGTAGAATTATTGGTTATGCCGAAAAAGGTTATCGCCTGTGGAATCAACATGAAAGGAAGATTATTCTATCAAGAGATGTGATTTTTGACGAGAGGCGTGTTCAAATCGAAAACCAAAATATTGAACATCAAATAAAAATTGATATTGAAGAAATAAATAAAGCAAAAGAAAATTCAAATTGTACAAAACCTGAATAAACCTTAGAAATAGTTAATGAAATTCCAATAGCATCAGAGATAATAGATTCAGGAAAGGAAGCGAGAAATTTTGAAAGTAGGTTGTCAAATATACAAGAAGAAATGTCAATCACTGAAATGCCATCAATAGGAACTACGACTGAAGTAAATCAGAAAAGAATTATAAAAAAGCCAGTCTGGTCAGATGACTTTGAAATCTACATGGCACTAAATACAGATTCAATAACAGAAAATGTACCAGAAAACATAAAGATATTGAAAATTTACCACAAATGGATGCCAACAAATGGAAAAATGCAGTGAGAGAAGAATTAGACTCTTTGATGGAGAATAATACCTGGACTTTAGTAGACTGTCCTGAAAAAGTGAAACCTATAACAAGCAAAGAAGAGAAATGTAAATGGACACGTAGACAAGTACAAAGCTAGACTGGTAGCAAGAGGTTTTCAGCAGAAAGAAAACATTGATTACAAAGAAACGTATGCTCCCGTTGCAAGACTAACAACAGTTAGTTGTTGAAACTGCCTTTTTGAATGGATTTCTAGAAGAAAATGTATATATGGAGGTTCCAGATGGAATGGATTGCGACAATGGAAAAGTATGCAAACTGAATAGGTCATTATACGGGTATGCAAGCTGAATAGGTCATTATATGGCTTGAAACAATCACCAAGATGTTGGAATGAACGTTTTCATCAATACTTACCGAAAATCGGTTTTGACAGATCTGTCAGTGATTACTGTTTATAAACCAAATTCATTGATGATGAAATAATATATTTGATTCTTTTTGTCAATGACTTACTTCTTACTGGAAATAGCCAACAAGGAATAGAGAGAGTGAAAAGGAAATTAAAAAAGAAATATTATATTACCGACCTTGGTAAAGTAGAATTATATATAAGTATGCATATCCAACAAAATTTGGAGAAAAATGAGCTGGTCATCAGTCAGAAACAAAATATTGAAAGTCTTTCGAGAAAATATGAAATTGAAAACTGTTAGTAAGTACTACAATAGAAAAGGATTTGAAATTAAAGAAAATTGCTGACATTAGTCTGAAAACTGACAAACCTTACAGGGAACTCATTGGTAGTCTTATGTTCATTATGCTAACTGCACGTCCAGATATTTGTTTTGCAGTAAACCGTTTGAGTCGTTTTCAAGATTGTGCAGAAGACGAAAACTGGAAACACCTCAAGAGAGTTTTAATCTGCGCGGAACTTCTGAACTGAAACTTTGTTACAGGCGACTAGAAAAGGATCCAGTAATTATTGGTTTTGCTGATTCTGAATGGGCAAATGACACTGATAGGAAATCAACTTCTGGTTATTTATTCAAATCATTTGGAAACCTGATTTCTTGGACAACAAAGAAACAACTATGTGTTTTACTTTCAATTACTGAAGCTGAGTACGTTGCTGCTTGCAGTGCTGCTTGTGAAGGAATTTGGTTAAAAAATCTGATAACTGACATGAAAATTGATTTTTGTTGTCCTATACAAATATTTAGGGACAATCAGGGATGTATTCAGCTGTCCAAGAATCCCGATACCAAACGGTCCAAACATATTAATATCAAATATCACTTCATCAGAAAAAAAGTAATTAGCAGAGAAATAGAGCTGAGATATGTGAAATCGAACAGGCAAGAAGCAGATATACTGACAAAAGGACTGACAGATATATTTTTAGAGCTTTGAAGTCTAGTAGGATTGAACGATGGACTTCTTATTCTGGCGGGGTGTTGAGGAATGAATATGAGAACATCATTCAGTTTAGTTGATTTATACTTTTATTTTATCTAGTTGTATATGGTTGCTATTATATTGGAAAAGAAAAAAGAAAAATAGTTTCGTCAATAAATGTCAAAGGAAACATTTCATTTTCTTTAACTGAGGAAAGTAATTGATTCCAAAACTTTTCTTCCATTGCATGGGGTTCGTGAAGCTGTCACTTCATAGTTTCTTGCAAGCTCTCTGCAGGTTCCTGACAATACACGAAAGGCCATCGCTTTCAGTCATTTAAATTAGGAGGTCCAGTTCGGAGTTCGAACTATTCTGAAGTACGTCTAGTTTGATAATCTATACTCTTGGTAGGTTTGTAAAGTTTAGGTTTGCATTCGATTGGCATTCAAAATAGAGAAAAATCGTATCAACTATTTTGTTATGAGTAAATTCAATTACAATTTTCTGATATCACTTGCATTTGATTAACTCAACCTCAGTTTGTGTTAGAAATTTGACATGTATTTAGTGTGTCTTCTGTTAAATGGCAGTCAGAGATATGTTCTTTCAAAATATAAATATCAGAATCAGGTCCGTATTTCATTCCTAAATCTTCCATAAATTAAATCATGATGATGGTCGTCTTGGACAAAACGGTTGAAAATACAATAGCAGTTATACATGATTGAATGCAGGATAACAAATTGCTATGAAATTTCACAGAGAAAAATACAGGTCATAACTTGAAAAAAAAGTTGAAGGTGGCTATTATTAATCAAAATGCCATTCAAAAATGTTATGAAACCAAATCGAAGTTTATATGAAACTAAAAAAATTCCTTTAATTTTTTTATTTTCTGTAAAACTTTGAAGTGAAAAACAAAATGGACAATTTTGATATTTTGAAAACCTGTATAGAAGTTTGCCAAACTCTGAGCTCATGAAGCTGATCATCCACAAAAAACATTACTGAACAGTAGTTTCCTTCAATAGTAATTTTATATTACATATGGCTTGCATTATTACAGAATGTTTACTTTTCCTATAATAATAAGAATCATCTATTACTGGATAAGGTCCAGAGTCCAAAATAATATCAAAAAAATATATCTATGATGTTTTGAGTAGTTCAAAAGGAATTATGTTATGGTTTCAACTGTTGAATCAGTAACTTCATTGACAGTAAGCCCAGCATTACCCATTTCATTTACTGCTAAATAAATGCACTAGCATTAATATATTGATATTGATGTCAACTTAACTGAAATCCAAAAATAGTTTGAGATGATGCAAATGAATCGCTTGATCCTGCTTTGTTTTAAAGAAATTCATTTTCTTGTTCTGTTCTTTAGTATAACAAGTCTTATTGCCACATTAGATTTGAATATTTGCAAGAATCTGAATGAAAGTACCTGGTTCAGAATAGGATCATAACCACCACTGACTGTAGGAGCACACTCTTCACAAGATATGTGTCTTCTAATATCGATTGCACATCCAGATGCCCTTAATGCACCCATCATCAGTTTCACCAAGGGACTCTCCTTGACGCATTTGTAAACATTTCGTTCGCACTTTATTTTGTCAATGTTCTCCGTTCCTTTGCCTGTTAAATAGTCTGAAATTCCGAGAGATACGGATTTTGGAGGTTTCCTTCGATCTGGATACAAGTCATATCCCCACTGACTAAGGTCTTCTTCTGTTGAATTGTTTTGTTGGTTATCATTTTGGTTCGAGTTATCATTTTTCTGATCATGGGAGGGTTCTTTTTCTTTAGGGTTTATAAAAGTCATTGGGATTGGGATCACACAAAATTGTAATATTTGAAGGTTATGTAAAACTTTTACCACAGAATAGTAAACAATCAGAATTGGAAGTCCAAAGCAGCGCCTTTGATCTTTATTTAGTGTTTTAGGGACCTTGATAATGACATTTCGGAGTAGAGCTGAGGGTCGGCTTTATCCAATACGTACAAAAAAGTTCAGGGTCGTCTTTAGTTTTAATATCATCCCAGATATTCTATAAGTACTTCTGGGACTATATTCCGAAACTATTTAAATTTTTACTCATTCATATCATTGAATATTTTTGTTTTGTGGGGGAAAGTAATATTTTTGAAAATTCTATTAGCATATTTTGAATAAAATGCTCTCAATCGACCAAACAGGTTGGTGAGAAAAGTGTTCGGAAAATGTTTACATGGGTGTTCAAAATTATTTTTTGCAAATAAAGATACAAGATTTTTAAGAATATGTCGATGAGGGGAAAGTGTTTCAAAATGTTGGAAAACAAGTTCCAAGTTGAAAATATACATAACAGAACTATTATGAGGCATTTGTAAATTTCCAAAAGTGTTTAAATTTCCATTTTGATATACTTTGAAATAACAAAATAAACTAGTCATCTAAATCTTGATGGACCTAGTATCCACAATCGAAACGTCGTGAAGTAACGTGACTTGAAATCGCATATTTTTTAATATTATTTATTTATTTTTTGTTTTTAATTATTCAATTTTTTTTACTTATATTTTATTTCACTGTAAAATCATTTCAGGGTTTTTTTGCTTAATATATTCATTATTTTCAGCTATCCTTTCAAATTTTAATTGTATTTGTTATTTCAGGGATTTCAAATCTTCTTATACAGTATTAGACAATGGAAGTCCGAACTGATGAAATTCACCACGAAACATTGTCAATCACCTTCAAACAAAAAATGACTTTTATATTGACAATAAATAATTATGACACATTGAAATGAATAATTCAGCAAAACTACATGAAAAAAATTTGAAATTGAAAATAATTAGATATTTTTACCCTTTTTGGATCTGAGAGAAAATGAAAAAATCTTTGAGATCTGTTTTTGTAATAATTATTGAAATAGTTTCTTGCGGCATACACACATCCGCTACTAACAACACGCTTTTTCATTTTAAACAAAATATTAACTATAACCAGTTACCTAGTTTATAGTGATCTAATAATTTTTCTGAAGAAAGGTTGCTTGGTTAACAGGATCAACTTTTTCTTAAAAAACAATTGTTTTCTTGCCGACGTTTTGAATTTGATTAAATTCTTTTTCAGGTCTCGAATAGTAGTTTCTTCGTGTTAATAATATTACTATTTCAAACACCATCCGACATATTAGATACATATTGAATAATTAAAAACATTGCAACAAACAAATTCTCGACACAAAACGACATGAAACAAATGTTTGTCATATTATTATATACCTAATGCTTTCTCACGAAAATATGTGGATGAAAAAATTGTTAGCAAAGCCATTTTCAAGTTAGTATAGTTGATAGGTGATGTTCCAAGATTTCAAAATTATTTCTTCCTAAACTCAGTCCATCAAACAAATAAAGTAACCCAAACAATGATAGATGCATGATCACCACGCACATTTGAATCTATTGGGTAAAATAAATTAAATTAACGAGCGTCTTTACGCCAGCGAATCAGATTTAACTGCCATCGGCTGGCGGAATTCATTCAGGTATATCGCTACAGGGTCGGAGTGGTGAGTTACGTTTTAATGCCTGTGGTGTGTACATATACGGTATTTTAAAGTTTAAAATTTTCAAAATGTCAAGTACTGATACAGCCCAGGAAACTGTTAATTTGTGTTCCTACACTCAACCTAAAAATTTTCCTCTACCTAGCCACATATTATTAAAAAAAAATAAATTTCGGTCGTTCCTTAGTGCGTTCATGTGGAATAAACTTCCTGAGAACGTTTTTCCCAATGGATTCAAATCCAATGTGAATCACTATTTTCGCACAGGCACCGCTCTCAGAGCGTCTTAAGTTCTATCCTGTAGTGCTTGTGTTTTTTCCTTAAAAAACTCTTTACAAATGCAGCTTTGCTTGCTAGATCACATTCACTATACATGAAAATGTTTTGGAGCACTCTGTTGCTTGTATGGACAGAGTACTTATTTTATCCGTCAAACGATTTTTTTCCATAATTTCAACTTCTAATCTTAATTCGTCAAATCCGTGAGTCCAAATGCTATTCTGAAAATATACCAATTGCATCTCTAAATCGACAATTTGCATTCATTGAAAATCCTTATTTATTTCCAAAGTATTGCAATCAATTAGGTACATCAAGATACTTAATCATTTTAGTTGTCTGTTCTAGGCTTCTAAACTGGTTGAATCTTTTACTGAACTGTAGAATTTCGAAGTTTATTATATTCTGTTATAGAAATGTGAACTCTATTTCACACGGTGATATTGCCTTTTGGAAATATTTTCATTTGAATTATTAATTTTATTATTTTTGAAGATGCTTGTTAGCTAAAAATAAGTTCGAGTGTCAGCACTGACACGCGTGTCATAGGTCATAGGGTCGCCATCACTGCCTCAACATGTTGATCTGAAGCAGATCGATGCGTTCTTCTATTGATGAATCCAGGTACAGAATTTTTCAGCTATTTTTGTTTTCCTTCATAGATCAAAACAAAAAGGTACTCAATAAATAAATTTCATAAACTACACTGAACGATTTGATCTTTACAAATTTTATTTTCAAAAATATCACATTTTATGCTATCACAGTATCTTTTTCGTAGTGAATAACATACTAAAGGTTGATTCTTTACTCTAATTTTTATATCACCAGTGGGGTATATACTCAGGTACTTACTCGATCATAATTACCTAGAGCATCTACCCAACTTTTATATACCTAAGGTACATCCTCAATTATGATTAGCTAGAGCATATTGTATCAATTCTACATCAATAATAATATCTCTACAAATACTAGGATAACATCAGTTTCTAAGAAAACAAGTTCAGTAATGGTGATCTATTTAAATCCAGTTGGACATTCAGCAAAATGTTTGCATTTAACTTTATTAATTTCCATTGATTCCAAATGATTTAGCTTCAAACCTTTATTTTCTATGTGTAAAATTTGGAAATCTCCGTTAAAGATATGATTTTCTTCTAAAAGATGATTTGAATATGTTGAACTTGTTTCTTTATTTACATAGCTTATATGTTATTCCTGTATGCGATTCCTAAATGTTCTGCCGGCTTGACCAATATATACCTCAGGACAAAAATTTGTTCGCGGCTTAATTTATGTCAGGCTGGAGCCTAGCTGCCTTGTCCTCTTAGCTGTCTTTCGTCATAGAAAGACGAACGGGTCACTACTGGACAAGTTCCACAATTTAATTTATATACTTCTGATTTTTCGAATTAGGATGGTTTGTCTTTAAGTACTATATGCATCAGTTTGTGTGACCAATCTCTCTTCTGAGGAAGGTACAACTTGGTTTAAAATGTTAAAGTCTCATCGTAGTTGACGCGTACTACATTTGTTTCTAAAATGCTCTCTAACAAATGTAGGTTTGACATTTTTCCTTGGTATTTCAGAGTAATAATATACATTTTTTATGACCGAAGACATATTTTATTAATTTTCAAATGACTAGAAGAAGGTCGAAATAATATTGGAAAAAGGAACTCAAGAACTGTTTGATGTGCTATTTTCTTAGACAAGAGAAGCTATTTTGCAGCAGGAAAATTGAAAGATTTTTTCTTCTTGAAACAGGGTTGCCATTTTCACCACTTGCATAAAAATCCATTACTATGGAATATTTTTATTACGTTACGTTATTTTGGGGGTCTTCCAAACTAACAAAAATACAAAAAGACTACGTTACGTTAATTCGATCATTCTCATTATTTTGTTGATGTTTGCTGTTTTCAAGTAAATTTTGACAAACTTCTATTGACTTGTGCATCAAGTCTAGGATAAAGATGACCTAGGCATAAAACTTGTGTTTTTCTTTCTGTGAGACTATGCAAGCTGCTAAAGATTTGAATTACGAATGACAAATGTTATCTGTCATTCGTAATTCATATCCAATTTCTTAACTTATTCCATTAGTCAATCTCATGAGTAATCAATGGAATAGTTATTGACACATAATGAAGTAAATTCAAGAGTAACATAAATTTAGAGTATAATGAAAATGTACAATTAGACATGACATTTTCAAAATTTACAGTGCAATATGTGATGGAAAATCATGTACCTGAAATGACTTTTG
>WOGR01007448.1:0-12402 GCA_015342045.1 Leptinotarsa lineolata | reverse complement strand
ACCCACGTTTCGTCCAGATAATAAATCTTTTTGTGAGCAGAACGCATTTCTCTAATAGAGCGAAGATATCTCCGTCGCCATGAGACTATATCTTCTCATTTTCTATTAAGACAGATTTACGGGGTCGTTTGGCATATATAAATTTCAAATCTTCTTTTATTATTTTCCTTGACTTCTCTTTGCTCATTTTTGGAATGAGATCATTATCCATTACCTTTGTCCTAATGGATTCGAGGGTTGGCGCTTTATTCTCAAAAAAAAAGAATGAATGGTATAGCGTACAAAATTTTTCTGGTACTCGTCCAATTCAATTTTTTTTATACCACGACAATGTACTTTTGGAGCTTGCACAATCCCAGTCACCTTTTTTTCACGTACTATTGTCGACACGGATATTCCCGTTAAAAATAAACACTGGGCTACAGCTTCCACTGTACGGAGTAAATTTTTTAGATTTTCGTACACCCTACAGACAATCTTCTAACGACATAAACTTCCGCTTTCTTTGTACTTTACTTGGACCTGCTACGGCATCCATCTTAATACTTTAAAAATAATAAAATTCAATCATACTATTCAGCTATTTGTCAGTTGTTTACTTACCTCAGAAACTATTTTGGAGTTGATGTTTTTAAAAAACAAGTATCGGCCAACTCTATCTTATATTTTAAATAAATATAACAGTCTATTTAATAAATATAATAATGTATTTTTACTAAATACAAAACAAAGTCACCTTCACTAGAAACAGAACACACGCCTATGTAGATGAGGACGTTTGATACTGAAGGAACCGAATGACAGTTTATGGCATTTTATGGACGCAAATATAATAGACCTGCGAAGTGTTTATCAGTTTAACGATGTTTCAAAGTATTTAACGAACTGGTTCACCTATTTGCTCGTTAATCCTATCGATATGTAGAAGCTATCTTATTATGAGCAAATTTTATGGAATCATCTTACTTTTCAATTATTTACTATGGCGATGCATAGACAATTAAAATGACCCCGGTAAGAATTTAGTTCCAACATTTAACATTGTTGCCGTTAGTTCTCAGTTCAGTTTGTATATGAATCACCTTCAATTGAAAATTGTTATACTATGGATTCAATATCCATGAGAATACTAGTTACTTTAAGTAAACCTTTTTTGCGGCTTGGTATTCACAGAAAATATCTGAATTATCAAAACATTTTCCTGAAAACTTCGTTGTAGTTTGTGTTCCTTCTCTTTTGAAAGTTTCATATTTTCCCAATAGAAATGTTAAAATATTGAATGTATGCATTTCTCTAATTCATATGTGATAAAAATATAACTATTGCATCTTATACAACCTTTGAATAATTCATGTTTGAGAATAACTTTTATAAGTTATTGAACTTCCAAATTTCGCATATTACACTTGAACAACACATTGTGAACTGGTTTTTATGTTTATAAACTATTAGGGATTGAAGGAAAAATTGGAATCTCTGGCGTAGAATAAATTCAAAACAAACACATATTCCAATCACCAGAAATGCAATACTTTCTCGACGTGCGTTTCAGCAACCAAGTTGACCTCTTCAGGTAGTGGAGAAAATTCAGTATTGCATTTCTGGTGATTGGAAAATGTGCCTGTTTTGTAATGATCGAGAAATTGTTTTGCACTGCTGTCGATTGTATTTTGTTTTAATAACCATAATAGACAAGTACAAATTTCGTTTTGATTGCATTTTCATTTAGTTCTGAGTCATCTTCAATTCTTTGTTGGAGTATTTTGAAGTTTTAACATTGAAAACATCACAACACATACAAAAAATACGGAGGTAAAATACCGCATATGAGGATATTTGTGGGAAGTTTTTGTGAACTTTACCTGATTCATTTAATTATAGAAACCATGCAACTGTGAGATGAATTCTGAAATTCAATTCAGAATTGATTTTCATTCGATATTGGATATTAGAAATTTTGTGCTATGCAATATTGTGTACTGTAATCGAACCGAAGATTTTTTAGAATCTTGAAGATCGTGCACAATATGAATTTGTTTCTGTTCAGTGATTTTCAGTAAGGATAACAATTTTTCAGGATCGATAAGAAATGGTTCAATATCTGTTGAATGTAAGCTGTCATTATTTTTGATAGAATTTCTAAAAAAAATAGTGAGTAGAAAACTTTTAGAATGAACTTTAACAATAAAAACACATATATATGTTAAAATAGTATCGCTTAAAAAATTACTGAAAAATGAATAGATCTATCTTTAAAATATACAGAGGAAACTTTTTTATATGCAGAAATATCAATTAGTCTTGAGATTCAGATGATATTCAAAGTTCATCTTGATTTTAATATTGAGGTTGTATTATTTCGAAAAAAAAACTCCACATTGTTTGGAGGATTTGTAGAATTGTGAAGTGATCTGACATAAATTTTTTGTTATAGGTGTTTTCAAAAGTTTTTGTTGGTGGTCCAAAAAGGCTCCTTCCACCAATGATATGAATTATTTCCAGGCAAATATGAAAAGCTGACAAAACGCAAAAAAAAATCGAAATTCAATGTTTATACGAAAGTAGCTGTTTCGAAGGGGCTTTCCTCCTACTTTGTGCCTGAAAGTTACTTTTCTGCATGATTCACACATTTACGTTTAGAGTAACTTCTTCAAGAATTGATTGCTTTCTTCCTTTCTTTGGGAGATTCCTACATTTTTTGTGTCAAGATAGAGAAATATGATGCCTTCTTCCCAAAAAATCAATCTCTCCTGGAAGTATACCCTTTTCGATTTAAAATAGGATTCTTTTGAATTGCCCTCTATTCATAAAAATAGTCGAGATATCAAAATTCTCACCCTATCACAATTTTACAGTCAAAAAACGTCTGTATTTCATCAAATATTCATCCAGAAAAATATAGAAAACAGGGAAAACTATTTTCACCGAGTTATTGCGGCATTTTTCGAAAATTATATTATATTCATTGGTCTATGGAAACTTCAGTGATAAAATGAAAAGTAGAGAAGAAAACTCACCCCAACATATCCCAAAAATGCCACCAGCAGCAAAACGCGTCCTACAGCCAACATTCTCCAACTCAGATTGTTCCAAAATCTGAATTCCTCAAACCTTTTACTGCTAATGATCCACTCGTTAGCAGCAATTTCAATTTAAATAATTTTTTGCTTATTAAAATTCCCTGCTTATCTAATATTTGTGTCGTTAATTAGCGCAGAAAGGTTGAGATTAGTTTCCTTAGTTAGAAGTTATATCAGTCAGGTGATGTGAAGGATGTTTTACTTTATATTCAGTGATAGGGAGTTCAAACTGAAGGAAGTAATTTTGAAGTAATTTTCAGATCATTATCTCATGAACGACAACAAAAAAATAATTAACCAACTGGAGGTTTTCACTGAAACGGGTTGCAAAATGTCAAAATTTCAACCATGAATTGAAAATTTTCACAGCATAGACTTTATTTCCAAAATGCGTATTACACCAGTCATTATAGTAAGTTCACCTCGGAATTCGAGATACCCAGCAGTAGGTCTGTAAATACTTGTATATTGGCACCCTAAAAGTTGTCTCAAAACCTACATATGGTAGGGTGTACGCAAATATTAAATTTCAAGGTCAAAGGTCACAAAAATCGGTTTTTAGCGCTATTTTTGTGAATATCTCATTTCCTATGGGTTTTTTGCTATCTGCAATATTGTAGAATACAAAATTTTCTACAAATTTTGTTTGAAAAATTTTTTTATACAGTGAATCGTTTTCGAGATAGAGGGCGGAGAGCGCGCGGTCACAGGATCACTTCAGGTTAACCGGTGCCTCCGGTCGAAAACGCGCCATATATAGTTGATGAATTATCGATAAATCAATGCAAATATTACTACTCAACAAGCCAGAGGTGATGCGGATGTTCTTATTGTTGAAACTGCAATTAAAGAATCAAAGTCGGCATTTTTTTCAGTAGCTTCATTTATTATTTTCTTGTTTATATTTTGATGAAAGATAGTAGTGTCATCCCCGAACATTAAACAGATTGAGTCAACTATATGAGTCGTTTACGTGAATGATAAATAGAAGGGGCCCCAGCACAGAGCCCTGCGGTACCCTGTATTTTATTGTTACTGGTTCTGACGTGATACCATTCAAGCACATTGATTGTCTTCTATCTTTAAGATGCGAGTGAAAGAGAGCTAGGATTATACCTCTTACGCCGCATAGTTTCAATTTTTCCAACATCAAATCGTGTTTTACTCAAATGCTTTTGTTGAGTCAATAGAGTCAGTGCAGATTTCCTGCGTCTTCAAAGCCTTCCACTATGTTTTTTCGAAATCTAAACTGATTTTCATGCAGCAATTTGAATTTCTCAAAGTACATGGAAAACCAATTCTTCAAAATCATCACGAATATTTTTCCTGAAAAAGTGAATAAGAGAAATAGATCTAAAATCATCTGGACGATTGAAATCACCAGCTTTGTGTATTGGGATAACTTGGGAAAATTTCTGGAAAAACGCCTGACTTTTTTCACAAACAGTTTGATGAAAATTCTTTGACCCATTATTTTCGATTGCAGAAAATTGCCGAACACGTATAACACTTCTATCTTTTATGACTCTCACCAAGAATGAATGTACCAACATGAAAAGATTGAAAAATTCGCTAATTGAATGTACGTAGCCCGTGAACCTTCACCGTATTTTTTGAACATCCCGTATGAAGTTTGTTTCTGATTCTTCTTCTACCATCTATTCAATCCAAGGAAACATCAAAGGACTTCAACTGATCCTGCCACAGCCCTATTTTTGAATCTTTCTGGACTCTGCAGACCCTTCCCGTGCACCCTATTTTGCACCCTCAAAAACTCGCCACCTCGCGGTCTTTAGTCATGTGGCGCAACCAACACCTCGACTAACCTTCGAGGAAGGGTTGGTTTACTGAATAAACATCCCCGTGAAATGCAGAGCAACCCTTCCTCGGGCCATCACCTAGTCAGCGTCATTACGACGATAAAATCTTAATCCTCGAAAGGACGATTACCTTGTTTATTGCCTCTTTGTCACGACGTATGTCAGCCCTTATCGGCGGGCCCTGCAGCACCGACCCTCTCATTCCGGCTATCTGCCGGCACCAACGAGACATTATCTTGTTATTTTTGCCCACTTCAGAACTCACCTTCTCGGAGGGAAACGTCCATGGGCGGACTCAACGGGTGATTACATGTTTTAACGAGGTACGTAACTGTGAAATTGTATTACACCGCTACAGTACTTATATTATAAGTTATAAGTGTGGCAGTTGAGTTATTACCTCGAGTTGTTTTACGGACGAGCCGACTCTGGTGTAACATTCGAGCTGATAAGTTCGAAGGATAACATAGACAAACATTTTTTTGTTAAAAAAATTCCGGGTGACCAAATGTTTCTATACTATATATGAATTTTTCTAAAACTGATTTTTTTATCTATGTCGGTTCACTTGCACAGTCTATTTGATTGTTTGTTAAGTTCTAGTGTTTAGCTATTCTTATTTTGCTTTTAGTTTTCCTCCTTAGACGAACCCTATTCAATTGTTAGTTGTCAAATGGAAAATAAACTATTATTATTGCTATAGTTGCCTTCGAAGGCAATACATATAATTTTTCGACACCATTTTTGTAGTAAGATTTGTCTTTAGCCTCAAAATAAGCCTCAGTTTCAACGATAACCTCTTCATCGAACCCTAATTTCTTTCCAGCGACCATTCGCTAGGGGCCGGATCCAAATTTAGTAGGTCCACAGCTCTTCAATTAGTTACCGAATTATGTTACCGAATCCCCTACCTTGAATGTTTTCAAAAATAGACTGAGAGATATGCTGGTAGAGAAGTGTATTTATTCTGTTGATTACTTTTTGTCAGAAACTGACAGATGAAAATAATCTACATTTCATCAATTTCTTAATGTATTTTTCTCAAGTATAATGATTTTCTGTGTATCCGACGAATCCCATACAAATTACGTTATCCAGTGGATAATAAATATTATTATTATTATCAACTCGGAGCCCAATTCATGCAATTTGGCCATCGTTTTCATTGATTTGTGAAACGGTACAGAAAAAAAAACGTTGGCAATCAGTTGCCAAGGCTATATTTCCAGCCTGTTCCCAAAAAGGGCAAAAAGAATCTTCCAAATAACTATAGGCTAGTGACATTGGTTGAAGTTAGTTGAGAAATTATCAAGAGAAGTCTACGGCTGCAGCTTTCTTCATACTGAGATTTGGAAAGTAAAAACACAACTTACTTTTCAAAAAGGATTCGACATAAAAACCACCACTTGGATTTGTCTTTGTCAAGGCAGAGTGTAACGAATAAAAAAGGTCTTTCTTAAGGCCTAAATCAGTGTTTAATAGAACTTTTTATTTCTAAAGAAATTGTCCTTTTCAGGACGTGCTAATTAATTCGATATCTTCGACACCTACGTCTTCATATCATCGAGGAACCAGTATTAAATTAAACTTCTTAGTTCAAAAATTGTCCTTTTCAGGACGCATTAATAAATTCGATATCTTCGACATCTACGTATCATCGAGGGACCAATTAGTCGGCCTTCTTCGACGTATTCAAACTACCCAGGCCTGAATACATCTGAAGGTACGCCTACCCAGTACAACTACGTAGCACTCCACGTGGGCTGTTCCACTGCACTGTTGTCTGGGGCTTTAAACTACCGTGTGCCTCTGGAGGCCGTTCTCTTCCCCAGGCTAGGGACTGTAGGTAGGTCGAGTCGCGATGGAGAGTGTCGGTTAGGGTGTCATCTTCAACAGACATCCCCAGGTACCGTCTTGGCATCAGAATTATATTCCTTTGGTCGGGATACTCAGACGGTTCACTCCGTTCTGAAGAGATCATGCCCGATACTGATGATGGGGCGAGTACCCCGAAATACGTCAATACGTATTACATTTGTTGTTTTCTTCATGACTTGATAGTATATGGATAGTAAGTTGATTTCATGGTCAATAAGAACGTTTTTATCAATTTGATATACTTGTCAAGAAAATTTGAAAAAATCGATTAATGAAATCAGCGTGGTTGAGAAGATTAAAAAAAAATTGCGATGGCCGGGAATCGAACCCGGATCAACTGCTTGGAAGGCAACTATGCTGACCATTACACCACCATCGCACTGTGATACACTCTAAGAATTGACTAAACATAACCATAACCTAATAAATGTAAGGGAATGAATTGAAATTATCTAACTATGACATTGACTTACAAACTAACCTCCTTATGGCCTCTAACCCTTTTGGAATTTTTTTCCTGAATCTTCACTTTCCTTCTGAAATTTCTGATCGAAATTACTTATATGTAGGTTTCAGTGGCGTACCAACAAAGGGATCACTTCAATTTGTAATATTTTCTCTGTTCGAAAGAAAATAAATTAACAACCTTGTTTCCAATTGCTGCATATTAATATAAGCAGTGTTCAGTATTAATGAAGGACTACTAACTCAAAATGCTTACTTCAAATGTCATTTCAATTCCTTTATCCTTCAACTGTACTGAAATTCACATTTTAATTTTTTCAATTCTAGCTTTTGAAGGCTGGCTTCCTGATTGGATTATTTCGACTTCTAGCTAGACTAAATCGGCAGCAGTTTTTGAGATCTTTGCAAAATTATCCGCCACTTATACTAGTATAATGTTCTCTTAGACTTTCGAAGGCGTATGTGGTACTTTCTAACTAACCATTTTCAAAAGAGGAAGATAAGCGTCACCGCACTTACCGGATTTGAATCCATTGGTTTTTCTATTCGGGCTGCATTATAGTTAATAATTTGTGGAAAAATGGAATTAATCTTTCAAATCCAGATGAAGCGTAATTTTTATTTGTACATACTCAACATAACAGATCAACAACCCTGAAAGTGTTCGAAAATTTCTTTGACTTCTTCACCACAGTTTTTATTCATTTCAAAAACACGGGCTTTTGTAAACATCAATCAAATAAAAATCACTCAAGAACCGTGAGTAATCGGAACCTAAGTTTTATGAAACTTTTCAATGGAAATGACCTCCCCTATCACTCCTTTGAATTTGAGCCATGACTCACGGGACATCCTGTATAATACAACTTCCATAAATTGAATAGATCTGAAATGCTGAAATCGTTTGCAGATGAGACTATTATATTTTAGTACAACTCACAAATGAAGTTTCTTTGCAGAACTGAAATAATAATGAAAATCTTTTTGTGTTAGTCTTTCAAGTGCGATTTGATGTTTTTAAATATACCTGAAGAAGCTGTTATATAGTGAAGTACGTTTAACAGTTTTGTAAACTGTTTTGTAGAAGTTTCACAATAGATAATTGTTTTATACAGTTCAAAATCCTTTCAATGAAAATAAACTGTACCATTGAGGCTATCAAAGAAGTTGCCAATGATGATCATAAAGTGCATGACCATAGTTGGTAACTTAGTATTAAAAACAAAAAAAACTAGAGTAACATAAAGTTTATATTATTATTCATTCACTTAGTATCTTGTTGCAGGGTCTACCCTAATCAGCGGATCCCAGCAGGATATAATTGGCGTCCAGGACCAGCAGCAACATCCGCAGCAGCAAGACCGAGGCTACTCCCTGAAACAACTCCTTCAGCAACGCGAAGAAGAAACGCGACTAGAAGTTGAGAGACTCACCGCAGAGATTCGGGCATTGAAGCTTCAACTGCTGCAGTACACAAATGGTAAGAAGTTTATCGCCTATTTCATCAAAATAATTCGTACTTGGAATATTCTCAGATTCAGGTGAGGCTAGCTTTGCTGAATGCGTCGTTGGACAACATTTATGCAGCTTCTTTGAACTTCCTCTCGAACCAGTGTTCCTCCCTGTGGATGATCTCAGCTTGAGACCACTTGAAGTTATGTTGATGAGTCTCAACATGCTCTGCTATTTCCAAATTGCTGGTTTCTTCTCGATGCATATTTGTCTTGTGTTCGGCAATGCAAACTTGCAATGGTCTCTCAGTTTCACCGATATAGATTGGTGAAACTGGTAAATGCAATTCTTGGAATCGCAGTCCGCGTTTGAAGGCCTGGTATTCATGAGGCTGCTGCGGGTAGTTTTTCCGGATCTGAGGCAGGTCCTGATGTTGTACTTGGACCCAATTCGTTGTGGACTTCCTTCTCCATTGTGAAGGTGATAGAAGGTTTTAGGCTGTTAATGTGCCTCAGAAAGCTGTTTAGTTCTGTATTCTCATGGTTCCATACTATGAAGGTGTCGTCAACCTATCTCAACCAGACTGTTGGCTATAATTGGTGAAGATGGCGATTCTAGATAGATTTCGAATTATAACAGACAATGTAGGTCCGAAATAATGAAATTCGTTATTATTCATATTTTTCAAATGACGGGGCTATGAGTTATATGGTAGAATGATAACGCAGTATCATCAGCTATGACAATTAAAAAGAAGTTGCTCGATTCCGACTCTTTTTTCTATCTATCGTGCAGGAATAGAACCATTAAACTTCTTGAGCCAAACGCAGTCGAAAGCTCAACTGAGATCACAAAAACTTATGGATATGTCCGGTTTCGATGTTGCCAATCACTTTCTCATAAAAATAGTGAATGGCAGTAGTGTTGGAGTATGGTTACTGTAGAAGGTATTTCAGAAGATGTCCATAGATGTCCCTTGTGAGGAGACGAGCGTGCCATCATGTAGATAGATGAATGCAGTTGGTTCTCCAGCTATGAGAAAACGGTTTCCTGATATACTTCATAAGATTTGTATTTCCTAAGCTGACGAAGAATATCGCAGATTGACCGCCGATTAAGTACTTGATAGATTGAGGACAATCATCGAATATTTCAGAACACCCTCAACTCTTTCCACCTCCCTCCCCTTTCTATATCTGACGATCTCCTGTGCCCTTTACTGAATTCCACTCTCCCCACAATCCCGTGAACACCGAAAGATACCTTCCACCTGTTTTAATTAAAGGCGGCGAGCAGCAGAAAACAAAAGAATTAACGAGAAAGAAAACCGGCCGATAGAGTCATTAAGTAGTGTTTTAAATTGCTCTGGTCACTTAATTCCCGGCGAAAAACCGGGCAATTCCCGCTCGCCGTTTGTTTCCTAGCCCGCCGTGTTGTTTTTGCTGAGGCGGTAATGGCCAAAAGGGCAGTTTTGTTTCGAGTAGAAGCGGGAATTCGGGGTGATGCTTGCTGGAATTTAATCGAGTATGATGTTTCATTTATGTGAGATCCTGTATTTGTGATGAATGTTTTATTCATTTCACTTGTTTCAAAAGGTCTGTCCGTATATCAGTGAATACTCATTTAATTTGATAAAAATAAACGCCATTTGTATCAATGAACTTTTGCCAACGTAACACGGAGTCGATCGATTCCGTCAGCATGAAAATTGTGTGCTAGGGATTCGATGAAGTCGACAAAGGCCGTTTTTGCCTGCAATGCAAACTAATAGTCGGTACGACAGCTATGAAATTTGTACACGTGTCTTTTGAAGGTTAGGATTAACTGAAAATCATCTGTGTGATAGCCCAAACATCTGAACTATGCTGTCCACTACTCACATTATCAATTTTCAACTACGGCGATATTGTCTGTGGCCCGAGCCTTGATCTAGGAATTTCTTTCAGAATCGCTGAAACGAAGAGATCTGTTGAGTAGCGTGATACATTTATATTCCCCTACGATTTACCACATGTATTCTACGCCTATGCCGTGTTGGCAAGTGTGTCGTAGTACAGAGCTCTGTCAGTAACAAATTGGCACTAGTACAAAGTACCAATGATAGATGGAGTGGGAGACAGGCAACGCTCTGGATGAGGCATCTGAGTTGTTAATTATAAATAAGTGTTGTTATCAAATAGACAATAAAGTCTGTTCAGTTGTAATCTGGTTAATGATTCCACACCTTAACAAGATCATGTAACAATATGTACCAGTTAACTGAAAATATTGAATAGAAGGAAACGTCACTTCGTATGCTTCATTCATAAATTAGTAAGAAACCAATGTCAAGATTAACTCTGCTCAAAATTATTCTACGTCACCAGTATCAATTCATATGTTTACTCTCCCGCGTCACCCTCTATCCTTTTTGAACATCTGTCATTTAATGTGTAAACCTAGTGTATAAAAATAATCTTGGTTGAGTGGTAGAATAACGTAAGCTTAACTTCAAAGATAAAAATAAAGACCATTTATTATTATTATTAGATATATGCCATCAAGTAACATGCGATATACCTAAATTTTCATACCCTGTGGGCTGTAGGCTGTGTTGAGAACAGAAAATAAGTAAAATAAGTTAGACTAGACCAGAAATAATATGTAGATATAGTTGAAGTAAACGATATAGTGCAAGCTACTTTCCAACAGCTCCCCTTTAGTAATAAAGTAAGGGAGCTAACTGATTTCATTATTCAATAATAATTTTTGATTATTGTAGCAGAATAGACTCTAGGAGGCTCAGGGGGGAAGCAAATAATTTCGCCTGGGATGTAGTCAGCAACAAAAACCACAAAAGCAAGCGTTATCACAATTTATTCCAGAGTGTGTAGATACATCGACAAGAGGCAACCCTGAGAGGGGATATAAATTTAGCATACCTAGCAGTGCCCAACCACCAAGCAAGCAGCCAAAACTAATAATAACTGTCTACTACATACCTGCAGGTAACGAATAGTAAAAATCTACGTTCGTTATCACCAGAAAGCATGGGTGTCACTGTGAATTCACCGACAACTCGACTACTTCGATAAGACCAGCGGTGCTGTGCCTCAACTGAGGGTACCGGTACCCAAAGGATATTGTCACATCATACACGAACCACAATAACTATATAGTATATGTTAGGCATACACATTTTCGAACCATCAGTCCACCCTTTCGTAACTGTGTCGCGAGTGTCCAAATAGAAAATTTGCCGTTGTTCTTGTCTATATTCAGTTTGTTCTGAGTACTTGTTAAGCAATGCCACTATTCGTCTGCTTTCCATAACCGCGTGACGTTGTTTATTATTTTAAATCTAAATCCTAGCTTCTTTATCCAATTCTGAAGAGTTTTGTCACAGCAGCTCACGAAAGTATTCAATTTCTTCCTTATGATTTCACTTGTGGGAAACTCATTGCTTCTGTAATAGTCGTATATTGTTTTTTTCAATGATTATATTAGATGAACATCTGAAGGGTTTGGTAATCCTGTATCACATCGCGTCCTGAGTTCATAAGGTTTGTTTTTGAGTATTTTACGTACAGTTGATAAAGGAATTTCGGTCAAAGCTGATGTTGCTTGTAATAGTTTGTTTTCCTCGAAACCAAACTTGAGATGTAGATTTTTATATACATTGAAACATACTCTCTGTGTTTTAATATTTGAATGCATCCGAATTTTAC
>WOGR01007447.1:0-12402 GCA_015342045.1 Leptinotarsa lineolata | reverse complement strand
TTTAAAATACGGTAAATTAACATCAAAAATCGATGTGTTTCAGGATTATTTCTTAAAATGACCTGTTTAGCTAAAAATGAATTTGTTCCATACTTTACGGACGCAGTGTATGAAAAGTAAAATTCAGAGGAGACATATGATTGAATAAACAAGATAAGAAGAAAGAAGCTATGAATTGTCAAATTGGTTTATTCATTTAAAGCACTTGAAGGAAACTACCATGAATGAAACTTCTAATGTTGTTTTATTTTTTGTGAACTATTTCTTATTCTTGTAACTTGTAATTGAATTGCTATTTCAATATTATGTTTTGCACTTATTCCAGGTACAGCCAGTGTAGCAAGAGGGATGAGCAACTATATCGACTCATTGGCTGATAAGAAGATTCGAGAAACTTTCACAGACTGGTTGCCGATGAATATAAGTTTCTTAGCACCATATCCTGATTTTCTTGCCTTCTTACTAGTTATTTTATTAACGGGTGAGTAAAAGCATCAGTTATAATCATTAATTATGGTTATTGATCTGCATTGGAACTTCAAATGATAGTATGCGGTATACGTCAAATAATTCTGTTCTCTGATGAAAACTGATCGTTAGCATTAGTATTAACTGACTGAAGAAAGAGCCGCCGGACCCATATCATTTTAGAAAAGCTAATATACTGGTAATAAATAAGTTATGTAGGTAAAAAAGTGTGGGTACTTACCAGCTTGAAAAATATATTCTTCAGCAGATATCAGGTGATCATAAAAATTAATGAACGACATTGTCCTTGGAATTTTCAATGAGAAGTGTGAAAAATTGATACATATTGCTAATAAAGTAGTATCTGAAAAGGTGCAAACAATAGTATACGATAGGATTCATTTTTTGAGTGTAACTCCAGTCTTGATTGGCATAAACGGAGTTTTGATCAATTTTAACGCCACAGTCAAAACTCATACATACTCCGACTCTCTTGATAAAACCATATAGGAATACTGGTCTAAGCAAACGATATTTCGGTTTTTCAACCTTACTTTCGTGGATTTTCTGAATCCCCATACAACTACTTCTTTGAACACTGAATATGTACAATATTAAATTTTGTCGATTTTGCTGACACTTAACTTATAGTTTTCGAAGGATTAAAAGATTTACATCACTTGTGACCAAATTGCAGTATCCCTATTTGGATTTTATAGGAAAACACACCTTTGATATGGCTCTTCTGGAATGTTTCCGGAATATTCTATAAGTATTGTCAAAACTGAGAAATTTATTGTAGGTTGAATTTTATTCTGCCAAAATTTACGGAATAAGTAGATTATATGATTTAATTGAACTGCAGGAGAGTGATAAAATCAAGAAATGTTCAATGCAGTCAAGCTGGAAAATAATTCCATGAAAATCAGAAGATAAAGATTACTACTATTCTGATCATTCCCAATTTGATTTCAATTTAAAATCCACCGGTAGACAGCTGTTGGGCATCGTCAGTACCGGGCAGGCGGTCCTCGATTGTAAACATTTTAATAACCAAGAAAGAGTACTTGATAAAAATAACTGCGTAAAGTTTCATAGCATTAATTTCGAAGAACAAGAGCGTAGTGTTCCCAGAGCTATACTGAATTGAAAATTTGATCCTGAATGATATAACCAGTATAATATAGGTAATCTACAGGAATTGAACTGAATTATTGTTAGGCCATTTGCAATCGAAGTCGAATTATATTCATCTGCGAAGAAAGGCGAAGGTATTTACAATGATTAATTTTAATCCCTGCAGAGTCACCTACTACCTGTTCGTTTCATCTAGCTGGGATAATTTGTTAATTTCAGCCGACAGAGGGCAAAGCAAAATAACATACTCAAAGAGTTTACTTGCAAGCTCATCAATAGGAAAATAATGCTATAGTATCTCCTGAAGAAGTCAATCAATATGATACAACCTATTGACCTTCGATATCGTTTCTCATGTCACCATTAGTGAAAATCTTCGAATTGCCAATGAAATTATTTCAAACGTATAATAATTTCAAGCCGCAAGTTTGTATAAATAATACATGTCTATTAGTAGATGCATTGAAAACATAACTCTCTCTAATAACGTTAAATTATTATCGTTCAATGTCCAAAATGTATTTCCCAATATTCCACCAACTAGAATAATTGATGTTATGTTAATCCTGTAGGAAATTCTCTAACCATTTGTCTGTCTCTATTTATGGAGCGCAGAGCTAATAATGGAAAACCTGTTGAGTCCTTTGTTAGATGAAATTTTCATGGATAACGTAGAGAATGGAACCCATGATCATCAATCCGAATACCAGACCTGCAACACTCTTCTCGACGCGCGTTTCGCCAACCAAGTTGCGGCTTTAGATGAAGTCTACTTGTGATACAGAAAGCTTAGATGATTTTCTATTATTCACTTGAAAAATATATTCTTCGGTTCGATTATATATAAGAAACCTCATCATTTATAATAATTTGAAACTAATACAGAACCCTGAGATATATATAAATGAACATAAGCTGAAGATGCTTATTTTGTAACTCGAACAGTTCGAAATAAAATGAAAATTGATATGTGAGTAAGCACATTTTTGTGCAAGTAGGTGGTGTATCAAATGTAATCGTGCTTCATGAATTCATCAGTGAATATTTATGAATTATTGGATTATAACATATTATCAAGTTCGAGCTCTGTTAATACCAGTTTGTCGCGTGAGTCGGCATAACATTATTTATATGAATTGACATTTTTCAGAATATTTTTTGGTACAGCTTCCAGTTTTGTTTGGATATTTTTTCATTTCGGTGGTACCTTTCATAATAATACACATAACCGTATAATTTTTTATTCATTGCATTATTTACAACTTTTGCACATATATAAACAAGACCGTTATGAATAACTTCACTGAAAATGAAATTCTCAACTACGAGTAGTATCATTACGTAACAACGGCAGGTTACTGTTTCTACAAGTCAACATTGGTACAAAGTAGATTGGTAATTCCATTCGAATGACCTCTGAAACGAACGAATATTAAAATACCTTCGCGAAGTTGAGATAAAATATTCATTATTCATGAAGAATTTTATTACTCCACACATGATGAGTTAATGTTGTTCACCGGGATACAACGTTGTAATTCTATGTAGAACATATGGATGAATTAAAATTCACTTCGCGTCACTTGAATTTGAATTTCGACAATGGGACAGTCAAGATGTAGGTCAAGTTTTCACTTGTTTTTTCACTGTTTTTGATCAATAGCGTCTCTCGTCAGTTTTTATATTATTCGCCTAACTTATTAAGATTCTTATTATATACAACTTGCAAATGGAAATCTGATGAGTCTTGATGTGACTTTGGTCATCAATGTTCTGGTTGATGAAACCGAAATTGAGACTTGCTTGTAGAATTATTGGATGGAAAAGTAAACATGTAGAATGCCGACTCCAGAGAATATTTTTACAGAGTGTTTCAGAATTCGGTGGATAAAATCATATCACATTATTCTCCCTACAAAATAATGAAAAATTAGGAATGGACATGTATGTCCGGAAATCAACCGTTTAGGATATATAGAGGTGTAATAGACTCATACAATCAAAACACTCTTTTTCTTGTAATTTTCGATGTCTCCATACGGTGGCATTCCATAGGGGTTAGAGCTATTATTTATCTCCTTATTTATTAAGCCACTGATAGAATAATGAAAACACATATTTTTTTGAATTATTTGAGCAGTGTTTTGTAAAAAGCAATTGATCACTGAATATGAAAAAACAGTAGTTTTCGAAGAAAACAAAGACGTATATTTGCAACTCGGAGTACTGATATACCTAATTGAAGTGATAGAAATTCTGGGAGTAACATGTTTCGAACCTTTTTGTCATTGAAACTCAAAATAACATGTTAACCGGCAATATATTGTGGGTTTACATGGATTGTTGTTCTTTTCATTGTCTCAAAGCTGAGAGGAAGTGGTCCCAAGCAAAATCAATACGATCAATATACCTATCTCTAATCTTGTTTCTTCTATTCAAGCTTTTACGAAAATATAAATATCTTACAATAAATAATATTGGTCAGTGAGAATAAAAATACATTGTAATTACGATGAAAAAGTGTTTTTACAATCTTACAGTTGAATGAAGAAAACGAAATTTTATTGATGGTCTCTAGATATATGTGAAAAATCATACTCATTTATAAGTTGAGTATGATTTTGAACAAGTGGTAGGTAATTTATCCTTCGAATATTATTCATTTATATTTGACGTACGTTGAAAAAATTGTTCTGAAAATCCACCTACATGAAACTTTTTCAGTACTGAATATTTGATATCAATATGAATGGATTGCGAAAATTAAAAATAAATATTTTGGAACTCTGTGCTTTACATCAGTTAATGAGATTCATTTGGCCGAAATATACCCAATTCGGTTCTTGATTTATCCGTGAAGTTCTATCAATTTATAAATTCCACTCCGGGAGTTATAACAAAAATGGTGTTTCGATTTTGTGATTTCAACTCCTTGTATATCCTAAACCACTAATTACCGAAACACCAATGCTTGATTCTGCTGTCGATCCCAGAGATGTGTTTTCGTAAATGGATATATCATCGTATCTATTTACTCAGTCTTGTTCTTTAAGAACAGATGAGCCTAGCAATGCATTTCTGGTTCACTCTTGTACTACTGTCACTACTGCTGAGACCTATGGAGGGTCGAAACAGCGGTGTCTGGTGTAGGATCACGAATGCTTTGTTTTTGGGCTTGGGTTTCAACTAGTTGCATTGAAAGCTGCAGTGAAAGACAGAGGACGAATCTCGTTCACTGATTAATATCAAAACTTGGGTTTGCATTCAATCGCCTTGAAAGAAGATCGTTTATATTTGATATTCGTGGACTAATACTTCTGCCGATCCTACAACGCGTCTTCACGACGGGATATTTTATCAAATCTACTCTAACTTCAATTATTAAATCAAATAAAATCTACATTTTAAAAAAACAGATTTTGAAATTGGGGCTGACTAAGGTCGTGCGCAATCTTTGGAGATCGTGTTATCCAAATTCAATATTCAGAATGGGTTTTTTGATGTACTGGTGGTATTGAAAAATCTTTGTTTCAGCTTTACTCTCCTTTGGAGTGAAGGAATCCTCAACTTTCAACAATGTATTCACAATTGTCAATTTAGTAACGATTACCATAGCAATAGTGGCAGGATCTATAAAAGGTGAGTACCTTGTTTTTATATGGTAATTGTTTTATAAATAGCAAGAGAAGTCTCTTATGGAGAAAGCACAGGTTTTTTAAAAACACATCTTACATTTTGACTCTTTCAAACTATTGTGAATGTTTTATTCCATTTTAATTATATATTTTCATACATATATACTTTCATATTTTTATTGATTGATATTTGAGTGGTTAGGAATTACACAAATATCGTATTCACTTATTATCAGACTGCATAACTTTTAATACACTCGTTGGTGGTTATACTGAATACAATTTCTTCATGATGTATTTTTCAAGTGAAAAAGTTATTTCATAGAAATTATACATACTGAAAAGAATCCTTCGAAAAATTATTCTTAGAAATGGCTGAGATAAATAATGAAGAACAAGCGATGAATAAAAGATCAGAGCTCAACAATCTCAGTAAAATTTATACATTTATTTTGATAAATCAAAAATAAAAATTTTCATTACCCTCTATCCAAAAATGGAAATAATGGGTTAGATGTTAGAGTATTGCTCACTGGTCTGATGATGGGTTGATCCTGAAACCTTACCACATTGATTGGAACTGGGGTTTGTCGAATTAAGATATAAGGTTGTCAAATTCACAAAACATTATTTGGAACCAGTACGGAATAATTATCAACATTATCTACATTAAAAATGGACATATGATATGAACAACTCCTGCTCAAACTAGGAAGAATTTTTGCCTGATAATTTTGACGATAAAGTCTAAAGGTGCAGTCTTTAGAAAACAAAACATGTTTTAATTGTCATCTTTTATTCACAAAAATACGTTCTCCATTCAAAATCGTCTTTCATGAGCTCCTGAGTTTGATATCATTTCATAGGGATGCATTTCATTTTCATGTTCGAATAATCGAAAAAGGGCTAACATCGAACATTGGGGCTGTTTTTCAACTGGTAAGGATATGGGTTTTACTCAAACCCAAGTATGATATATTTAATTTACATACCTCACACATCAAAGATTGCGAATCTGCTTTTCTATTTTAGTATTAGACAAATTTGTAAATTTTTCATGAAGTAACTTACATTAGTGTCGTTGTGTTATCTTTATACCCAATCATTTGTAGAATTTTTCTAGGTGTCAAATACTTAAAGTGAATTAAACACGAATTCAAAACCATATCGAATTCAATCTTGGCTTGACAGTTATTATTTCACTTTCATCTGTCTAATTCTAACAACGTATGAAATTTATCAAACAACTTATACATAGCGATAACAAATATAAGCAAATACAGATAGAATAAGTAACATTCTCCACTCACAAGCAGACTTTGCAAGGTGAGTATATCAACTCTTGACTGAAAGAATACAGTTTGGTGACAGGTCTCATGTATGTTCCATGTTTATATCTGGAATAAACATGGAACATATTCGAACAACTCTGATGACTCCGTCTTCACCGGAAAACGTTTCGTCAATTTTTCCTATGATCCACTGATTCCTAGATGCCTTCTCGTCCGCAATTAAAACTATGTCGCCAATTCTAACAGGATTTGTTTTCGAAGAATGTAAATTTTCACGGCCGGAGATACATGTATGAAAGCTATTTTCCGGGTTTTCTGGCTGTGGTCTGCAGGTTTTTATGCCTGATGTTTCGTCTACTGCTGCAGTAGACACTTTCAAAGGCGATGTGATATCGGTCTCAATACTCGAGCTGGTGCTCGGGTTCTTGTTCCTGTTGTATCCAACGGGTTAACTACTATTTCAGTACTGCGTGCTCTATTTATATCGTTCTTAGTTGTATCATCTGTTCGTGTTCGTATACCTTCAAGGACAGGTAGCCAACTTTGATTAATTTTCATTGTATCTTCTTTTCTATTGAAATTATGCCTATGTGATTGAATCTCTATTGCCTCTCTATATATTCATTCATTGTATTTGACCAGATATATATTGTTTCTTGTTATGAAATAAAAATGTATGAAAAATGCAATGGATGCACGAAAAACAAGAGAAAGTTTGAAACAATTTTTACGTAAGCCTATACCACATCTATATTTCATACTATCTGGGAAATCATTTATTCGTATATATTCGTATACGATATATATTCATTTGAATTTTTATGCCATTGTACTAATTAGGACTATTTTTGGCATTTATCTGTTATATAAATAATATTATCAGTTAATTACTAAGTGATTAGTGAAGTGAAGTGAAGTGAAGTTTTCATTGGTTGAGCCTCGAATGGTATAGTTCCGTGACATGGAGAGACTCCGGCTTGAACTGCTTCACAAAAAGAGAACTGTAATCAACTTCTTTTTATGAAGTACAATGTCAAATAGCTTCACGATTTCTCCCTCAACTACTGAATCACGAAATGTACAAATATAATTTATTTGAATCATTCAGTTTCCGTTTATTGGAATAAAACTAAAAATTTACTTCGATTTAAGTACAAAAAAATGTAAGCAGAAAATATTCCTCCGAATCAATCCGAAACGAGGTGTTTTCGTTAGAACACAGAAATTCATTATTAGCGGCCACAGAAAATGCCGTTCTGGACTATTCTGGACTTCTCTAGACGAAACCTATAGTCTATTCAGTATTGTCTGAGAGTGAAAGAATTCCAAAAATGCAAATATGCCGGTACATCAAAGATAGCAACATAGTCGTCTCAAGCAAGTGGCAGTGCAATTCATCCTCAGTCACCGAGATATTTCTACCTGCTATGCCACTTGAGGACGTCGCTAACTAGCCATTAAAGTAGTGACTTCCGACAAACGACTTCAAAAGAGGCGGTCGACACTGTTTATCATATTGTGTAAAACTAATAGATGTCGGGCTGGGGGTATTAATATAAATGTTTCAATGATGTATTCTGTATGATGCGAAGATAATTGAAATATCGTGAAAACTAATTTTGTTCAACTATTTTATTTTGAAAAGGAAAATTTATATTTGAAATAGTTTTTTATTTAGGATTGTTACCTTCTACAGATCTATAAAATAATCAGAATATAAAATTTAAAAATGAGTACAAATGTAGAAAGGACAAAAAAATTATTGCATTTATTAAATAAGCTTTTTGAAAAAACATTTCATTCCCATAGTCCGTGGGCATACTTGAAAACTGGCTTTGAATCAAATTATCTGAAGACTGGCTTGGAGAATGTCTTGGCTACTACTGGATATATTTTCACATATGTCGAAGTTGATTTATTATGTTGTTTGTTATGAATGAGATTTTTCAAGAATAAATTTTGTATATTCAATTATTCAATTCGTTGAGAGTAAATGATTTGAATGCAGTACGCCTGTGGCACTAATATAGTCTCTCTCGGTTCTGGACAGACTAGTCAAAAATACCAACACATCTTATGGTGCATTGCAGAGAGAGGATCCAGACAGAAAACTTGTTTTTGGTTTTTCATTGCTGTCAACAGAGTGTGTATAACTTCTGCAATGTTTTATGGCCAATGTATTGAAGGAACATCAGCATTACTGGTCGAAAGAAAATATTTCATACATCCAAGGGGTTCAAGTACGTTTTACAATTGAATGAGTTTTATTTAAAATAATTTATTGACCTCCTAGGTAGGCACAATTTGTATTTCCAGCAGGATGGAGACTTGCTCATAACTGTGAAGAAACAAATTAGTTTTTGAAATACATGACTCTGTTCAATGGCTTTGCAGGCCTGCCGACCTCACTCCTTTGATTTTTCTCTGAGAAATTATTTGGAGAATGGAATGACGTATCTTATACAGGTAGATAACGAAAAAATTGTAATGGTAGAACCATGCTGAAAAGTATTTGAACAATTTGACAGTAGGCACCCACCGAGAAGAAATCAATTGATTCGACTAATAAAATTGAAATTCATCATAGCTCGTTTATTTTCACTTCAGATAACACTTGTCGCAAGCCTGAAAAATAATTTTCTACAAAAAAACGGCTTTTTACTCAAAAGTGTTACTCAATTCATTTTTTTTCGAATCGTCATTGAATTATTTGTCATACACATTAAAAATGAATTTATCCATGGTGACTACTCAATTAGGATGAAACAGTAGATTAACAAAATATAAGAATTCATTGAGTTCGAAACTTTCTGAAAATAAAAAGATTATGAGACACCAGAAGTACAAAATGGAAATAAAAAAAATTGTTAAAAGAATGCCGAACTCTACCGATGATAACAGAACCTATTCATTTTTAATTCAAAGAATTAGTGTCGGCTTTCAAAGAGGTAATGCCACATTGGTATTGGGTACTCTTCCGTCTACTGAAAAATTTGATGAAATACTTTTGAACCCACAAATTGAATCAAAATTTTCTATGATTCACCCAAAATGGAAGATGCAGAGAAATATGAACAAGTTCTGGAATTATCATCTTCTCCCAAACTCAAAACTTCTGCCAAATTTCTATGCAATTTAGTTTCAAGCAGTTTTCTAATTCCTCATCCTGTTGGTTCAATGATAAGGAGACTTATGAAATATATCAATACTAGTATTACTAGTATGGAAGGTGCTTTAATCATAGCGTTCGCAGACGTTACCAAGGAATTGTGTTCAGAAGATTCATCTGATAGAGTAAAAAGTCATATTCGAAGATTTGCCCCTCGATTCATGGGTCATCAAATAGCCCAGGAGTTATTTCCTTATTTTTTAGAAGTTCTACATGAGGACGTTAATATAATTAGTTAGAAACCTAACCGATCTTAACGGAGATTGACGAAACATTGAGCGCGACAAGGAAAAGCAAAAGAGTCATAGCTGAGATATTTGAGGTTGTATAACTCTGAGATTGTAGATACTTTCGTTGGTCAATTGATATCCACGATGAAGTGCACAAAGTGTGGATACTCATCAGTAACCTTCGATCCTGTCTGGGATTTGTCCCTCCCCATACTACAAAGAATTGGCCAATTGAGATTGTCGCAATGATTGGATTTCTTCCCAAGAGATGAAACTTCGGATGGAGATGAAAAACCACGTATTCGAGGTGCAAGGAAAAGAGAAAATGCACCTATCTCATCAATCCATTATTTTCTTCGTATTTCAGTACTACATTTTAAAATGTCCAACGGAAAGATTAAGAGGCAAATTAAATGATACTATAGAATTTCTTCTACAAGGATAAGATATGAGTAATTATGCAGTAAATAATATGGCGCCTTGTCATCATAATCTATATGCATGTACAGCAGGCATAGACTACGTACAGCAGGCATTACACATCATACTGCAGACACCCCTAAACCGGTACGTGGCACCAATACAACGATTCACACGTGTTACCAATTGCATCAAAATCATCTGTGAGTAGAGAGACATACGTCCTGTTATATGAACAGAAGGAAACGAAGTCGCACCTTTGAGATAACTGAGAGGATGTTTCTTCATGCTCCTGTATCAAAAGATGTGATATTTATATTACAAAAAAAATATTACATGATTTTTATTCGATCGATGAAATCTACAGGCATCGGTATGTTAATAGGCGAAAGTCATACTGTTGTAAATTGAATTTATTTTCACGTAAATTAAATTTATATGATCTTATTTTTGCACGTGCTGTAAGTGATTATATTTATTCATTTTATCTTTCATTGGATCAATACGATTATTCCTGTACATTTGTATATGTACTCTGTCCCCTGTATTGGTTTCAGTTCACTTGTTATATATAAACATCTAATGTGATGTAGTGAAATGAATGTGTCGATGTTTGTTATTTTTCTTCAATCTTGTTGATGACTTCAATTTCCATTTTTGTCAGAAAACTTCTAAAATTCTCTTTTGACCCAAACATCCACAATCGACTTTTACAAACGATTGAAAACCAAATTGTTGGAATGACGGCTTGAAAAAGACTCGGGAAAACGCGATAAACTCATGATGCTGTAGTTTTTCCGAAGACTTGGAAGAAAGTGACAAGTCAGACGGTTTCCAAATAATAGATAAAACACTTTATTGTGGGACTTGATTTTTATTGAACATGCCTGAAGAAGAAATTGTAGTAAAGTGTTGTTGACTGTCCTGTTTTTGGTTTGATATGTGGATGACAAGATTCTGCCTACGACTCCAGCGCTTTGAGAGCTACACTAATCATTCGTTATTAGCCAATTTGCATGTCTCTATATCTCGATCCGTATTAGTAAACTTTTCGACTTCTGAGGGTTATCGTTCGTGAGAGTATAACTAGTTAACGATAAAAGAGTTTTTAATAGATTTGATGAACGAACCCGTGACTATTTCTGCATAGCTAAGGAGAGGTTCCACGTTGGAATCAAATTTCCGCAAGGTTTCGCTTTTTTATGTGATATTTCAAGTGGAAAACCTATATCTGGATATTGTTGTTCACATCCGATTTCAATACTTTTACTTGCAATGAAATATTTTCTACGTTGATTCGATATCTTAGATTTTTTTCGTTAACTTCTTGAACCTCATGATGAAGTTTTTGGAATGTAATCTAGGCTTTTTGGATTTTACCTCAAACTCCCCTTTGGATGCTGAGTTAACTTTGACAAACTATATTCGATTATGGAAGTACCTTCTCTTATTCTTGTTTCTATTCAAGTATATTACGTCCTGGGTTTGGAACTACTTTTTTTAGAAATGAGAATACGTAATTTCAGATCTGGCACTTTAAGACTTCAAACTATTTCAACTCAAAAAAAGCTACAACAACTTTTAATCGATCTTCTTTTGGGTATTTTCATCTTCCACAGTTTGAAAAAATTATGAAAATTATAATGGAGAACTTTATACAGGTGTAGAAAGGGCAAACTTTATAGTTTCCCCCGATAAGTTACTGCGTAAAATCAAATTATTTTTCACGAAGAAAAATGTTTTATTCATCAGTAACTTTTCGTATTTTAATAATTTTGCCTATCGAAAAAATTGCTGAGAAATATACGATACTCATCTTTAACGTTTCGGAGACCAAAATCTGCCTCCGTCTTCAGAAATGGACAAAAAAATTGAACTTTGTTAGCAGTTGTTTCCTTTGCTGGATATTTTTTTAACTTCTTCGATAGATGTCAAAAGAAGTTTTTTCAAATGTGAATTCTGTCAATGTTGTTTATTGACAACTGAAACATTCGGTGTAATACAAGGTGTTCTCCGATATAAGTCCGTTACCATTTCGCCACAATCCATAT
>WOGR01007445.1:0-12404 GCA_015342045.1 Leptinotarsa lineolata | reverse complement strand
TAGGGGGTGGAGGTAAGCCAGGGGGCCACCCTGAAAGCGACCGAGCTTTGGGGGTGGCTTCATGGCGGGGCCAGTCCTTCCCACTATCATTGGGGACCATCGAAGGACGGAGGAAAGCAAGAGAACCTCACGCTGCACTCAGGCAGGAACTGGGTCCCGAAATCTCTGGGATCCGGGTCTGGGAGGCCGGGAGGCCGATGCAGTGGAAGCGAAGGGAAGTGATACTTGGCGGGAGCGGAGCGCCTACGCACGCTCTCCCCACCACAAACCAAAGTTTTAGAGGACAAAACCATTATAGAAATTTCATGTTATCACTAGTCATTTAATTTTCTTGAGTGTTGAATATTAAGTTTTTTTACTCGAGTTAATACATTAATAGCGTTGAAACAGGTGGATTGTTTTTTGCCTTTTGGGATAATAATGTCAACTTCAAAGTAGTCTGTGTCTCACAAATCAGGTAATCGGATTTCGAAGTGTTTTCAGAATTTTAACAGATATGAGTTGACGCAACTGGCCTTCTGGGCATTTTGGGATTGCTTTACTGAACTATGCCATAATGGAATATTTCCAACACCCACATACTTACGATTGACAGTGGGGTATAGCGTCAAGCTCACCACGCTCGCGACAGTTAGAGGTGTTGTCACTGTCGAGTGATATCATTCTGAATACCTGTTCTATTTCACTTTTGAAATATAAGTTTTTAAAAAATATTCATTTTGAAAATGGGGAAACGGTACTGAAAAAAATGATTACATATGTAAAATGAGACAAAGAAAATGATAGATCCTTTGTGTCTTGTTTACATAGGTACAAAGAGAATAAGTCTTTGTGTTGTCGGTTTGAGAAACTGCGTATTAACAGGTGTTGATCTGCGATGTCAGCATTGGCCTCGATCTTGTTCGATGTAACCTTGGTTATGAATGGCGAAGGTCAATAAACAACATATAACAACTCCCTTCATATTCAAAAAGTTGGTGCGATGCGGCAACTTTTTGTGGCCGGGAATGAAATGGGAAACTACGGTATGCATTCACATTCTGGTAAGGTCGATTTCTTCTTTCTCTGGGAGTTCGTCTCTGAGACTGAGTCTTCGACTTGGGAAAATCTGGTTAGGATCTTCAGCGGTCTGAAAGGCCAGGGTGGTGGCGACAGAGGGTAGCTTGAGTCTTCAATAGCCAAGTTTCTACTTCGCCTTTTTCTGCACTTACAGAAAATGTACAAAATTATTAGTATAACAATGAGTGTGACAGTGAAGTAGGTAAACCGTGAGATGTGTTTGGTTACATAGGGTTGGTTTATCAAATCGTAAAGAGTTTTGGGATAAGAATCCAATTTATGCTTAGCGATATCAAAATCATCGACGTTTAAGGCGCTTAGTTTCAGCAGCTTCAGCTTCGGGAGGCTCGATTTGTCCGGGATCTACTTACAACAATCATATAGAATTAGAACTGGATGGGATCCATACGAAACGTTTGACAATTTTGAAAATCTGGAATCCGCTTGAATTTTCGTGATTCCTATAAATGCACTACAATCAGTTTCGAGAGTCACTATGGAATTTTTGTTGATTAATTCCGTTTTTGGGTTCTTTCCGAGACAGTTCACAGTTACTTGTTATGGTTCGGAAAGTATTATAAGCCACAAATTTATTTCGATTTTGTGCACTTTATAACTTTGGCTGAAGAAAAGGGAACTTTTGACAGTTCGTTGGAATGTTTCTTGAACCTCTGAATATATGGGCTTCAAAATTAAATTTTAGTCAATTTGATACGCGAACATATCGTAGCTCAATTCAGTTCTATGTATTAGCAGTTTACAAGCACTCATGTCTGTGATTGGCACGAACTTCAAAGAATCATCGTCTTTCGCGATATGTTGTTGAATGATTGACAGAATATGATGTAATCCTGTTCTGTTGTCAAATATCGGGATAGGATATAGATGGTATAAGGTGTACATTTCAGGTTCTATTAGTGGGATTTTCAGTACAAAAACCAAGTTGAATTTGGTTTGTATTGGTTCGAGCTCTATGATTTCCAGATATTGAGCAACTTTATCTCTTTGGAGAAAGGGAAATGTTATTCCTCCTTAAATTTTGGGATATTTCCAACAATGCATTTACCAAGTGTTCAGGTGTTATGATTGCGGAATGAATGATATTCAATCGTGCAAATGTGATAGAATCAAAAATGCCATCCACACTTTCTTATAGATATAGAAAGCTCTCCATGAGTTTTTCACAAATTTCTTTGAATTTTAGTTTTGCTTCTATTTTGTCATTCAATTCTATTATTGATTTCTCAATTATTTTTATATCTGTGTTGAATGTTTCTTCACCATCTTGTAGCTTCCTTATAGTTGTGTTGAAATTTTGAATAACAGAAGTAGTTACCGATATTTGCCTTTTCAATAAATTTTCCAATTGATGTTCATCATTATTTAGCCTGTTTATAGAGTTGGTGTAAAATTCACCATCAGAGGCGTCAAGATTGCCAGTGATTGATTTGAAAATGCTTCCTATGCCATCAATGAGACATCTTTTGTATATTTTTGTATCGAATGTGATTTCTTCAAACTTCAATTTTATTGACTTTGCAACTTGAGTGAGAATACTAATATGAGTCTTTACTTCAGATCGGAATTCATTCATGTTATGAGTTGTGTCAATTAAGGAATGGAGTATTTTGAAATCATTTTCAAAAGCTCTAAATTGAGATATGTTTTTGTTTAATAATAATGTCCACTTGTCATTTGTGAGGTCAATGTTGCCAGTTTCTTGGTAATAACCTACGGTGTTGTTGATTGGTTCGATTTTGTAATTGATTACTGGTGGAGTGACTACTGATACGACCAGTAGGAGAAACTTGAAAATAAATTAATTTTCAGTGCACGTATGATCGATCGTATGAAAATACGATCAAAATTTACTTTTGTTCTTTGGTTTGTTTGTAGATTTAGAAGGAATGCTGAATTTTGAGAAATTTGTTCTATTACGAATGGTCCGTTGAATTTATTTTGTAATGTCTTTGATTTATGAATCTTTCACATATACTTTATCACCTACTTTATAATCAGGTGGTTTGCCAGAAATGTGCCAGAAATGTCCAGTCGAAACGAATTTTGATGATGATGTGCTTTCTGTGTATTGATTTTGTTGAAAATTTGGGTTTGGTTGGATTGCCGAAGGTCTATGTTGATGCGGGTTTTGTTTTATTACGGATGGTCTATTCTGATTAGTCACCGTTGTAGATGTATTAGACCCAAAATTTTGAACATGCGTATTTTGTGGTCTTCGAAAATTTTGAAAGTGAAGGTTTTGTCTCTGAAAATTTTGGGGATTTTGTGGTCTTACTCTACATTCGTTTTGACTGTGTCCCTGTCTTTTACAGAGATTATAGAATTTTTGTAGAATGGAGGGTTGTGGTTTTTTATGCTGGATAGTATTTGCATTTTTGTTTAATTTTTGTTATTCAGAATAGGAGTTGTAGCTCAAGTTTCACTCGTTGAATAGCTTCGAGCATGGAAGCTGGGTTTCCGGCTCTTACTATTTGTCCTATGGTAGGTTCTATTCCTGCCAAGAGTGTGTTCATGGTTTGTATTAGACTTTGTTGTGCCTGCTTCTCTTCTAGAGTAAGTGGTTGTTTTTGAATTGCCACGTGCATTTTTGCATCATGGGTTTGGAGTCTATTTATGAAAGTTGAAGGGGACTCATTGGGCATTTGATGTTTTCTTTGAAGGTCTTGTATCAAAGAGGCTAAATCACGAGTGTCACCAAAATATTGGATCAACAGTAATTTAATATCGTCCCATGTTTGCGGGTTTAGAGAGTTCTGCTGCTTTTCCTTTCAATTTGTTTTTGATTTGTAAAGTAACCAAATTTTTTTGATCTTGTACAGCCATGCAGTAAGCCGTATTGCAAGCATGTAAAAATGTGTTGATGAAAATTTGATCTCCGTCGTACTCAGGTATGATTGAAAAAATTTCGTTGAGTTTGTAGGGCACAATTTCGGGTGCAGGGTTTTGCATTTGCCATGATGTTTGACAACAGAACTGGTATTTGACATAAAAATAAATATTCAGTTTTGAAAAATATGAAAAAGTCGTAATGATTCTTCTCACTCACCAAAGGTTGTCCATAGAGGATGAAATCCTACTTCACAAGCGTTGCTCCAGGAGAAGTTAGCGTTCGCGTGTTCTATCACCGTTGAAGAGACCGTCCTGCTGTGATCCTGTTGGTCTTGGGTTGTTGGTTTTTCCTTTGAAGGATTGGGATCCACCACTATCGGTTAGGCTGCTCCTTGTTCCGTTCTATTGTTGAAGGACCCTATCGTGGACTGCGCCAATTTGTTATATCTCACTTTTGAAATATGAGTTTTTGAAAAATATTCATTCTGAAAATGGGGAAACAGTACTGAATTCCCCTGAGTTACAGAATACAAAATTATAACTTGAAAGTGACAAAGTCTGAGTGTAACTATAACTTGTCTAGAACTGTTCTATAACTAACTCATTTCGTCTCACAGGACGGTATTAATAATAAAATTAATAACTACATATGCAAAATGAGACAAAGGAAATGAAAGATACATTGTTAGTTATAGGAGACGTATAACCTGAATGTTCTCTACATACGCCCCCAGAAGGATGCTGTGTCAGCCCGATAAAAGATTAGTGTTCATATAAAACTGATTGTAATGATGCCTCTCGTCACTCTTTACTTGTATTTTGTATCGCATTGAATAAAATAATTTGTCACATTTCCAAATTCAAAGTTTTTCACTCATTTTTAAAAATTGTTTTCGCAAAGCCACGACGAAAACTGGCGCAGTCGTTCGGATTTTATCAACGAAATTTCTATCGCAGTGATTTCGGTTCGTTTCAATGATTAATTGGCAAAAACCACCACGAGAGCTGAGATTTTGGAAAATCTGCCGGAAAAGGACAAAAATTGCCAAATCCGACTTCGAGAAGACCAGGGACTACAGACAAGCATCGCTGGACATCCTATTGGCAACCTAGAATTAAGAAAACCAAAGAAAAACCAAAGAAAAACCAAGAGAAACCGAAAGAAGAAAGAATTTCAAAGAAGTGAAAGCAACGATACTACTATTGTAAGTCGATTTAAAGCACAACTCAACCTACCAAATTCCCAAAAATTGCCTTCACCCAATAAGTGATATTATATTTTTTCATTTTTCGATTTTCATCAAATTTGCGTGGACAAATTTTATGAATATTGAGAGCAATTTAGATAATTTAAGTAGATTATCAGAAAACTCATTTAAAGAAAAAATCAAAATGCCTGAAACAAACTTTCAACTTTTAAGATTACATATCAACACAATACCTCAATATGAAGGAAATCCACAAACTTTAGGAATATTTTTAGACAATTGTGAAAATTTAATTGCTACCTTTCAAAGTCAAACTTTAAATAAATTTTTACTTAGAGCTATAATTGGTAAATTAACAGGAAGAGCCTTAACACTCATTGGTTCTCGCATTGAATTAAAAACATGGACAGATTGTAAAGCAGCTTTACAATTAAGTTTTGGAGATAAGAAATCTTGATTGTGTTCAAGATCTAATTTCTTTAACACCGAATAAAAATGAATCACCTTATAATTTTGGAATGAGATGCCAGGAATCAAGAAGCCTTATTGTTTCTAAAATCAACAATTCATCAATTACACAACAAGAAAAAATCAAATCAAAAACATAAATTCTTTTTATTCAACTTTAGTAATAAATATGATGGACTTATAGGTATAAATTTCCTCGAACAAATTAAAGTCTCAGTAAATCTTGAAAAAAACAAATCATAACACCTCTTGCAAAAATACCCATTGTTTATGAAACTGAAGAATTTTCAAACCTAAAGCCTTAAAATTAAAAATCATAAAATTATTGTTCCACCTAGAACAACAAAGATAGTAAAAATACCTGTAAATAAAGAAAAAGGTTAAGGATCTCCCCAAGTCTTGTCAACATCGAAAATCATTTTACGTATACTACTAATAGAAAACGCACAAACTTTTCCAATTGAGATATCCATCGAAGAAACGTTCGAAATCGAATTATTAAATACAATCGAAGTAAATTTTATTAAAAAAATGGAAACTAATGAAGAATTAGACAACTTTAAAGATAATATTCAAAAAGCAAATTTAAAAAATTTACGCCTTGACCACTGTAATTTAGAAGAAAAACGAACAATTAAAAATCTTTGTTACAAATATCGAGACATTTTCTATAATGATAAATTACCTTCAACTTTTACAAATGAAATCCGACATAAAATAAATTTAACAGATGAAACACCAATTTTTACAAAAACTTATAGATACCCTGAAATTCATAAACAGGAAGTTAAAAATCAAATTCAAAAAATGTTACAACAAGGAATAATTCAACCATCAACGTCACCCTTTTCAAGCCCTATTTGGATAGTTCCAAAAAAAACAGACGCCTCTGGACAAAAGAAATGGAGACTAGTAATTGATTACCGTAAACTTAACGAACGCACAATAGATGACAAATACCCGTTACCAAACATTATTATTATAGACATATTAGGAAAAAGTCATCATTTTACCACGCTAGACTTAGCAAATGGCTTTCACCAAATAGAAATGCACCCTGACAACATACAAAAAACTGATTTTTCAACGGAAAACGGACATTACGTATATAAACGAATGCCCTTTGGATTAAAAAATGCCCCAAGTACATTTCAACGAGTAATGGATAACATACTACGAGGTTTACAAAATGAAACATGTTTAGTATATTTATGACATAGTAATTTTCAGCACATCGTTTGAAGAACATTTAGAACGTCTACAAAACGTATTTTAAAGATTAAGACCAGCCAATTTTAAAATTTATCATTGAAATACCAATAGTCGAAGTTGAGAACTATAATTATCATTTATATTCCTTACCAACTCCAAAGAATAATTCCTTTACAACGATTATTCCTAAATCCATATATCTTATCCTAAATGAGCAAAACTATGTACTTTTCGACACAAGCTGTAATGAAATTATAAATGAAGAATTTTTATGCCAATTGAATAATCCAGAAGTAATAACAGAAGCCCCTTGTGAAATCCAGATGCTTAAATACTCCAAGAAACTAACAAATTGTAACCCAGTGCCTGTAATGATTAACAGAACGAAAATACAGAAGATTGAAGAAAATAAATGGATTATTATCACACCAAGTCAAAAAGTTGCTAAACAAACTTGCAAAAATAGTAGAGAATCAATTTCTCTACAAGGAACGTTTATTTTAGAACTTGCTTTTCAATGTGAAGTGAAAATAAACAATACAGTCATGAGAAGTTTTCAAAACCCTACAAATGAATTTCCAAAATTGAATTTTGAAAATAATTATACTTATTTAAATCATCAATTTCAAAATATTAACCCATTCAAACTAGAAGCTATCAACCTAGATGGAATGAAACACATTCAAGAAACACTAGAAATTAAGAAAGAAGAAATAAAGAAGATTCAAGATGTACCGATCAGCCAAAAATCAATTGATATTTGGACTATAATTTTATATGTTGTATTTTTTATAGCCATCCTGTATGTAGCCTATCGATTCTATGTACGTAACCGTGCTGGGTAATCGCACATTAAAAGGTAAGGCCTCGTTAATCCATTGCTCGCACAAGTTACGATTTCTGAGGGTTGACGTTCGTCAGCTGGTTAACGGAACGAACAATTTATAACAATTTTTTAGATAGCGATCCATACTGGATGACCTAACAGAAGGAGAGCCCACGGAAACTTCCTGAAATTCCGATTATAACCCCTCTACATACGCCCCCCGGAGGGATGCTGTGTCAGCCCGATAAGAGATTAGTGTTAATATAAACATGTTTATAATGACGCCTCACACTCTTTACTTGTATTTTGTATCGTACTGGGAAACGAATAAGGGATAGAGGCAAGCCTGAAGTAGTTTATACATGGTATACTATCATAATATTCATGCCGTCTTCTAACACCCGTTTTGTTCACCAAGTAAACATCATCAGAAGTCATCTCCTGATGATGCTAACTTGGCTAGAAAAACAGGCGTCAAGAGTGTGAGAAGGGTTCAACAGATTCAGAAAATGAGTAGATAGCATTGTTTTGAGAAAAATGTGGTATTGAAGCAGCAAAGAATACTACTTTTCTGTGTCTGATATTCATGACATCTAGTCCTTATGCTCTCAGAGATATGAAAAAAAAAGAAATCAAAACCATGGATCATGTGAATAACTATGATTCAGAAGTATTGATAGTGAGAGCAATTTGTGAGGAATCTGTATTTATAAAAAATTATTGGCTATTTACATCATTCTACAATGAAAAGAGAAGATATAACATACTTTCCAAGAGAATTGCTCAATGTTTGTCATATTTACCTTCACATCAAGATAATTCCAACTATTTTTACAATCGCTCATACAAGCTAATGAAGATATTTAAATTTTGGTGTGTTCTCGAGTTCTTCTATTAAACACCGCAATACAGATTGTCACAAACTGATAACAAATCTATGTACCTTCAAAGATACGTTCATGGTTCCATTCTGCATAGACCATAGGGCATAGCAGTGGATTTGTTGACCGTCTACGCTCTGAGCACATTCTTCTACGGTTGGGCACCCTTCTTGCTCTTTACAGGTGCTGTTGTAGAATTCACATTTGGTAGTAACTGCAGAATGAGCTACCGCACATCCAACGTTGGGGACATCTGAGGAAAAGTTTTTTCAAAATTTTATTATCCACTAATGTATTATTTTCATACCTTTACCTATTAAGAATACACAACACAAGGTAATGGTGTAAAACAAAGTTTTTTCACAGAAACTCATGTTGACGTCAACAACGCAATAATAAAAAATAGGATAATGAATGAAAAGTAAGAACTACTACTATTTCTGAATACAAACATGGACAATTTGTCCCAGGTCAAGAAATTCAAGATCGCGCAAGTGATAAGCAACAGTAGTCATTTTCTAAGCAATTTACACTACATAAGACGATGTCAAAACGACGATGAATTATTCACACAAATCACTAAATAACATTTTTATTTATTTATTTTATGCAATCTTTACATATTTCAATTCAACACCTACAGCTCTTTTTATTTTGGGTATTTTATTTTTCAGTGTTGCCAGATCATGCTGAATAAGAATGGCAATGATATCTGACGCATGCAACATACATAATTATCATTGGTCGACTATAAATGCGCAATAAACAAACTGCCTAATAAGATGAATCCAGAACGAAAATACGGAAAACGCTGAGGTGAATGTAATTCTTTTGGAGTCAACTATACGGTACAATTATTACGATAAATTTAAAAAATATATACTGAGCACTTTTCACGAAGCAATATTCTTCGTCTTGGTTGTAATTTCATTACATTCATTCAAAATAACATGCCAGTTCTTGATTTGATTGCAAGGGGATTTCTGTGGACAAAATTCCGAACTCTCAGTAGTCAGCGTAATCATCCAGCGAAAAAAAATCGCAATTACCGTCTAACACATTCACCGTTAAAGAGGCTCTAACCACAGAATAGAGAGATATCGGTAAAATGAATAGCGGATGTGAAGTTATTAACGGCCTGTGGTAATGGTTTTGCGTCAAGCGGTATTTTTAATTTATTATCATTTATCGAAAGCGACGTGACGTTTTACCACAGAATAATATGTAGTTATATCATTCTGTGGTTTTACTGTGCCCTAATCAACCCGCGCTATTTGAAAATTTCACTTAACCTAGCTTTATGCTTTATACCTTTTGTTATTGTGTCTTTTGTGTGTCTTATCCATTGAAATGAAATTATAGTACGATGATAATCATTATGATAAAAATATAATTTCATTTCAGTGGTCTCATTTTTCAGGGTCTTCCGAAGGGTTTAAATTAATGAATGAATGAATTAAGGAGAGCCAAGTTGTTCTCTGGCCCAATCTTTCATATACAGCAATAATTTTCCCAATTTTCCTAACTTTTAGTCATTTGTTAATTATTGGTACGTCTTCTACCCTTTCCCCCATTTCCTGAACATGGGCGTGCCCATTTTCCATTTATAATGTCTATTTACATTTGTGTTCGCTTTAAAACAGTCATTAAATTTTTTGCTTCTCATTTGTTCATGAAAATATAAAAACGTTAAATAAAAGTGTATGAGTGAATTGAAAAAATTCAAACAGTCTGTGTTGCATTATGCGCCCACAAAATGAAAAAAATTGTTCTAGTCAAATCTTTTGACGATGCTAACTTGGGTAACGAATCGCGCATCGAGAGACAGTATTTTGTTCTGGTGTGGGTAGTGTTTTTGATGGAATTCAAATTAAATAAGGAGCGTTGGTTTATTTATTGTTCAAAACTGAGAAAATATTACTTTTTAAATGGATGGAAACAGATATAATAATGTTTATTCAAAATCACATGGATTGGTAACGCAATTTATAAAGCAGTGTCAGGCCCTGTCTCCTAGACCTCGATAAACAATTTGATTTCTGCGTCTCTCTCCTCACGTCTATAAACTCGAAAGGCAGTCTATGGTATTAACGACCACAGAACTATAACTTTAGTTCTGTGGCAGCTACATAGGCAGAGCGCCTCTAGATATATTATTGCTCCGAGGTATAATTCTGTAGTCCTGTCAAAGAAGTGATGCAGTGTCGGGTATTTTCCTAATTTCTAAGGGATGCGACGTATTTTTTCTTTTTGCGTTTTATCTCAGAGAATATATTTTGACAGTTTGAAATGAAAAACAAATGGATCATTTATTCATCAATTATTTATATATTTGAACAGTTTCTTATTAAAATTTTTTATCACATTAGTCTTCACAGAAACGAAATGTATTCACCAACAATCGAATTTGAAAATGTATAATATAAAAAGAAATGAAACCGGTTATTTAAAAAAACAAACTGCTTAAAATATATATACTTTACATAATCTTTCATTAAAACTATAACAAAAATAACAGAGTGGTGAATCAAGGAGTATAAGATTGATATAGAATACCAAACGTCAAATTATTGCTGTTGTTGCCCCCTCTCCAATGTTATTTCGACGAGGGGAGTAGCATGGACCTCATCGTTAGGAAAAAACGTACCGACAACAACTATGGAAAATAAGCCCGTGACGAAAATTAGGCCTATCGTTGCTGTCACCGTGTACATATGGGGATAAACATACCTAAAACAAAAAATAAATTGCATATCAGGTTCCTGGTATTTTTCAAAATGTAATCATTGCTGAAATGGCATAGAAGGATAACCACTGCAGGGTTTTTAGAGAAGAAAACCGAATCTTTGTAGCAGACTATTCAAACAAGGAAAACGTACAAAAAGTGATATCTAATAAGGCTCTGTCCTTGGGTCTCTCTTATTTTTGTATATTAACAAATTGAAATTGAGCATATTCACGTAAAAATGGCTGCGCATGTTTCAGGCGTACTACGACATCTGACGTATAATATTAAGAAGAATTAGGTTATAAAGTTATAAACATTTCGACTATTTTTATTATTTGAGTGTTTGTAGTTTGTGTTTATTCATTTTATGTTGTGTCCTTTATTGTTCACTAGTTTACCATTCTATTCCTTGAAGCAGCAATAAAATAATTGGCAAGAAAAATATTTTGTTTTGATAGCGTTTTAGTCATTTATTTCAAGCTACCGAAGAGGTCTTGGACTGAGTTTCTGCACAAGTTTTCAAAATGTTTTAGGAACTAGAGCATTAATTCATAAAAATTTAGGTATTTTTTTCAAGGTCAAAACACAAGCACTATATGAAAATCCTTAAGGCGTCTATTTCGTGTGTTGCAGTGTGAAACCAATGTAATGTGAAAGCTGATGTGGAAGTTTCAATAACAAAGAAAGCTTTCACTTGCATTAGATATACATGCAATATGAACAAAATGCTGAATTATTCAAACGCGGGAAAATGCAAAGTTTTTACATGCCTTCTTCTTAATATCACACTTCGAATATCCTGAAATTCCCGAAATATGATCAATTCTTTTTTTAGAATATGATCAGAATGAGTTGAAGCATAACAAACATTTCCAGAATAACCTGTGCTGGTAAATGTTGCGCGCGTCACTTGCAGCCAAAGAATGAATCTTATTGGTGGTCCCCGCCTTGATTCACTGACAATTGACAGTTGAATAAAAGAGTTAAGGGCCGGTTTATCAACACGTAGTTAAATGCTTCTGTTACCTAGCTCAAAGCTAAGCTTACCTAATAGTCAATGTTGCAGTTACTACTCAAATCGTTCATCATACCCTAACGGATGCTAATGTTGAATAACTGTCAGTTAACTAAGGTTGGCATGAGTGATATTTTCAAGGACTTGTTTCTATTGG
>WOGR01007444.1:0-12404 GCA_015342045.1 Leptinotarsa lineolata | reverse complement strand
CTCTGATGTAATTTTATTGTAGAATGAACTGGTAAAAAGTTATAACCTCCAAACGGAAACTTGTTACAAAATTTTCACTTATTTTTGTTTATAACTTTTTTGTTGGTCATTTTACGATAAAAACTAATATAAATACAATTGTAGAAAATTTAATTTGCTACATTTTATGTTCGATTAAATTTATTATAGGGTTGCTAGTTTACGAGACACAGCGCGAAAACCCTTTGCACCCCTTTTTCCAAGATGGCGGCCGGAGGACAAGGGTGACGACCCCACATACTTGAACTCAAGCTTCTATTGACCCCCCTACACATTGAAAAAATAAAATTGCATCCTCTGAAAAACGCAAGCTAAGGCCTGAAAAATGTAACATTTCAATAGACTATTTGTTGAGATTTTATAAATGATTCTGGCCTTTGAATTACTGTTTTCCAAACCGTATCTCTTCTGTTTCAGCTGGCATCAATGCATCTTTGGTCCTCCTTTATGCAGTATTCTTCTTTATGTTCACCGTAGGATGGGTTAGTCTTAACAGTTGTTCTATCAACAGACTCATTCCCATCTATTTGATAGTAGCAGGTACAGTAAGTATATGGGCTGGTAGTTATTACATACGATAATATCTCAAATTTTAAAATAGTACTTGAGTGAAATATAGTTACATATAAATCTGCTCTGTGTAGTAGTTCCTTATAATATATCGAAGAACTTGTGGCCCCAGAGCTGAGCCTTGAAGAACATCCATTTCTGGAATCATAAATTGCACAAGTATTTTTTCTCAAGTGAAGCTACTGAATAACACGCCCGAAGAATCTCACAATGAGGTGTTATTTAAATACGCTACTAGATAACGTTTCTATTGTAATCTAAATTTCAAATCTCGTTAACCCAAATGTAAAAAAAATGTGTCGATGGTTTTGGTGAGATCGTAAAATAAGAAAATTCAAGTACGATCCCAGATCATTTCGAAAGATTCATTTCTTGTAAAACCTTGCTGTGTACAGGGCAAAACAAATTATTGTCAGCTAAATGCTTGGCTATCATGTTGAGAGCCAAATAATTTTAGGGAAGTATGGAATTTTGAAGAATGTAAACTTTCACGGCCGGAGGTAACTGAATGAAGGCTATTTTCCGGGTTTTTTGGCCGTGGTCTGCAGAGTTTTATGCCTGACGTGTCGTCTACTGCTGCGGTAGACATTTTCAAAGGCGGTGTGGTAACGGTCGCAATACCCGAGTACTGGTCGCTCGTCGCTCTATTTATATTGTTCTTCATTGTATTACCTGTTTGTGTTTGTGTACCTCTCAGGACAGGTAGCTAACTTTTATTGATATTCATTGTCTCAGGTTCACAGATACGTCATGCTCTCTCGACCAACGTTTTAATTACCCCTGTCTTTCGTTGGGCTAGTGGTTCGAGTTCTTGTTTAGGTATCTGTCTGTGTGTGTTGATTTTCTGTGCACTCTGTGACTTATTGCACCGTCTTCACGTCTGTTCACATAAACATTCAAGAAGGTAATACAATGAAAAACAATATAAATAGAGCGACCAATACTGAAGTAGTAAGTAGTTGATGGAGTGGAGACGATAGGAACAAGAACCCAAGCTTCAACTCGGGTATTGCGACCGTTACTATAACGCCTTTGAAAATGTCTACCGCAGCAGTAGACGAAACGTCGGGAATAAAAACCTGCAGACCACTGCCAAAAAACCCGGAAAATAGCCTTCATAAAAGCTGGAATTTGTTACAGAATCAATCCAACAAAATTACTTCTCCCATTTTTCGTCGTTGATGCCCCCAGTGAAGTTTGTAAGGGCATGGAAGATCAAAATTAGTAATCTGAATTGGTATTTCAGGTTTTGTCGGAGCCTTGGCCAAATTTTTGAGTGATAGATCAAACAAATATCTGTTCAATTCAGCCATAGTGCTTGTAATTTTTGACATCGGATGGCATGGATTAGGTAAGATACAAATTGTGTTTGTTTTGTCTCCGCATTAATATATCTTTCTTGAAAACAATTTCATGACTGAATTAACATGCAGCTTTCTCCTTCATCTTTAGGGATTCATTATGTTTTCCACTATCAGACTGTCTCAGTCCAATATTTCTCGAATTATTAACTTCACGGAAAGAATGCACCGGCAGATAGCTTTTATTTGTGTTTTCAAGTTTATTGGTTTTTCCTTTCCGCCCTTTTCGCTTTATTTTCCATTGCTCTTGAATTTTTTCTATACTATTTAAATATCGAAAATTTTCAACCAATAATACAATAACACTACAAGTCAATACTGTTGCAATGCTTTAACATCTTGAGCGACCATCAATATGGCTTTCGGAAACAAAGATCAACAGACGTATGTCACCCATAGTTCGAATAACGCAGTCGAGAATCATGGAGAGTCGAGAGCTGTTGCGCTTGATATTTCTAGGACCTTTGACCGTGTGTGGCACGGGCTTGCTGGCCAAACTTCGATGCTATGGCTTGTCGGATCATTTTCGATGGATTTATCTCTCAAATACTTTTACCATCAACACTGGTCTTCCCCAGGGATCCATATTGTATGTAATATATAATGTAATCTTTTCATAATGTTGCCTGCTTTTCGTATATTTTTCAATTCTGAATATTTCAGGAAAAAATCAACGAAATGATTCTCAAGGACGTTCATTTATTGACACAGAATTTCATTTTCCTAAAAATCTAAACAGTTTTTGAGATAAATCAAATCTAGAAGGCAAGGTACTAAATTTGTCCAGTAATTCCCCCAAGGAATATACGACCAAAATATAATACCTAAACGAGCTTAATCTGAAGAGACGCTTTACCTACAAATATTTGGAGTTTCGTATGACAAAATCAAGAAACTGTAAGCCTTTACCAACGATAGAGCTTGAATGTGGAGCAAACGAAAAATGCTTATCGACAATAATGTCAATATTACGTATTTATGCTACATTCTATAAATTTTGTTGATCAATTTCATAGTTCTATATTACAGTGTTTGTTCATTCTCACAAATGTCACAGAGAAAAAGTCTTGAATTCCAAAATCATATCTTCATCTAGGCAGAATTTCGATATAACTCGAATACGTCAAAGCGTCCTCTCACTCTTACACACACCTCTTATGGAACTTGAATTTCCCGCTGTGCGCGCGGCAGCGTCTGATTCGTCGATTGGATGACGGCAAAAGCGGAAGAGTGGGGGTGATCTGAAGAGACGCCTATACCTGCTTCATTCAATATCGACTTTTAAAGAGACCCAACATTCATAAAATGTCATACGAAATGTTTGGAATCGGTGACAGATTCTAAAGATATATAAATATGTCAAAAGTTGCTGCAAATAGAATACCCCATATATAGATAAACATCCTAAATCCATTCGAAATGAAGATTTTGTAGTCTACTGTTTCACGTAGGACAGGTGCATTTGTCTTATTTTCATAAGAAAATTCCTAAACAGTTTTGACCCATGCATACATCTTCAGAATTAGTCACCGATTACAAACACCTTGTATAATATATCTTCCTATCTATATATCTATCTATTCATTTTTATTGCTCTCATCTATCATCTAACGTATTCTGTGATTTTAACTTATCTTTTTTGTTTTGTACACTTAGACTTAGACTTCCTCATTGCCTTTAATCTTACTAAAATCTGGAAAATTACACATACCTACCAAGCATAGGTCTAATTCGTCAAATAGAAATATATTCTCTCCAGACTATAATTTTTACGTTGTTTTCATTTATAACTGACAATGTACCTTTAACGATTGTGGAGGTTCCGATGGTAATCATAATTAATTGAATGAATAAGGCGAAAAAACAAGTCAATCAGAATAATCCAACAAGTTGAAAGATAATAATAAATTATGTCTATTACCTACATCATATTTCACATGCCAAAACCGAGATTATCCACTGGTATAAATAAGTTTGAGGAAACCACATCAAACAATCGAGCAATGATTTTCAACCTACATCAATCGACAAGACACCTTGTCAGGAAACCAATAATGGAATGCAAGTTACACAGTGTATTTTTTAGGGACGTACGTCGTTTATAAGGAATACCAACCGAATTACGATCCCAAAATTGGCGAATACTGTAACAGAACGGCATATTTACTAGCTTTTTGGATACTCACCTTCCAGTATACGCTGTTAGGAATATTCATCATGTTATCATTGTGCTACATGTTGATGAGGGGTGATTTCAAGAAAAAATAAGCAAACTATTCAGAAAAATATTTATTTTGAAAATAAATTTTATTTTTGTAATGTGTTTTCATTCCTAATGCTTTCTCGATTTTTGCACCCCAAAAATATAATGCAGTCTTATAGAAGCATAAGGTTTTTTATTACTGAACCTCCATTTTATTCTTCTCTTCATATATATTACTTTTTTCATGGAATCAATACTTTCTATCATTGAACTGTTATGGTTATTTCATACACCAAACCTCATTCTTACTTCAATCTTCTAGGTACTTCAACTTCAATGGAGCTATCACAATGTAAATCAATGGGAGCGTTCATACACCACATTTTCATACTTCAAAGCATTTTAAATGGGGATGTATGTGTATTTATATTATTACAACTATATCGAAGTAAAAGATAGAGAAAATGTTTACTGTATGAACTATGAACCAGGACATTACATCCTTTCCTAAGCAACGTGACAAACAAAGCGAAAGACGATATGAAATTTCATTCATTTCATTAGATTCTAAAGGCATCTAGAGGCGTTTTCTAGCGCTCATGTATTCAAAACGTATTCGTCTGTGATTCAAATACATTTTGACGTTGAAACGATGACGTCACATCAACTATGATTTGAAACATTCATGTTAATTCCAAACTAGCGTAAGGTTGGTTTTGAAACGGAATTTGACGTTACAGTATGTCAGTTGTCAGTTTCTGCTTTATTTTGATCGTTATAGTTTATAAAGTGCCGAAAACTTTCTTTCAAATACGTTGTAAGGATGTACAAAATGAAGCTGGGAAATTATTGTATGACGTCACTAGGAATCGTTTTTGAATACACGCTCGAATACGATGAAACGCCAGAAAACACCTTAGATTTAATCGATCCCCGAAGCAGAGGGAGCGTATAACTTGTCAGGAAAGAGTCAATGTGATAATTATGTAAATGTTCATGCATAATTAATCCCAAGATCCGAAACTAGCAGACTGCTTCACCTTCAACTATTGGTGTAATACTATCTTCCAAATAAAGAATTGTCTTTGGTTTCCTGGGGTTTTCCATCGCTATCTGAGGGCAATTCTCCCTCGAATGAGTCAAGAAGACAGAGAAGACTACAAAGTCGAGAGGTCACCTGACTATCTGGAAGGTTTCAGATTAGGATTAGTGTGTGCAATGTTTTTTTTTTGTAATTCATCGTGAAATTACCGATCAAGGTATAAATTACTGTTGAATTGGCATTGCTATTAATGATTTTATTTCGATGACGGTGCTCTTTACGTCATTAACAGAACCTTCTGGCACCTTAGATAATTTTTTCATTGGAATTCTGTCAATTATATGTAAAAAGCCCCGTCAAGGTGTAATTAGGTTCATGGAACATCGTGTCAATATTATTAAAAAGAACTGTTCGCATTATCGGGCATAAACTTGAAAGCAACAATGTGGAATAGGAGGCAACATCAACATGGCAATGCTGAATCGAATGACAATTCACACTGACATTGACAGAAGAGGAATCAAACAATCAAACGTCAATAGCAACGTAAACAAATTTTTGACAGGTAATCAATTTTAGGTTAGTAGGTTAAGGTTTTTAAAAAAAATTCCATGCATGTTCATATCTAGGAATACGTTATATAATGTTATTACTATTTTACAACAATGTCTACCAAAATCACAATCGTTCCTCCGTTATACAAGCGAATTCTATCCCGATTTCCACAAAACTTCACGTTCTGTTTCGCCTATGGTTCAGGAGTGAAAAAACAGCTCCAGAACAAACCTTCAGAGAATATGATAGACTTGATATTTTGCGTCAACAACCCACAGTCGTGGCATGAAGCTAATTTAAGGAACAATTCATCACATTACAGTGGGCTCAAGTATTTGGGGCATAATTTTGTGGCCAGATATCAGAAGAATTTTGGTGCCAAAGTGTACTTCAACACCCTCATTCCTTTCGACGATTTGTATATCAAATACGGGGTTGTGAGCACCAACGATTTGGTTACAGACTTGTTAGAGTGGTCCGATCTGTATGTTGCTGGTAGATTGCACAAGCCGGTGGAAATAATAAAGAAACCCTTGAGTTCAGAGCTGGAAACTGCTCTGCAACTCAACCTCCAGTCAGCAGTACATGCTGCATTACTCATTCTTCCAGAATCCTTTACCGAATATGAATTCTACCATACTATATCAAACCTCAGTTACAGTGGGGACTTTCGCATGATTTTTGGTGAGAACAAAAATAAAGTCAGTAACATAGTGAAACCACAATTGCTAGGGTTTCGTAGCTTGTATAGAAGTTTTATATCAACTCTGCCGGACTTTGTAGATTTTCCTGTACCTGCAGTCATAGACCTCAAAGAAGAAGGAAACTTTCACATAAGTAAAACTCGTGATGTGAATGAGTCTCCCGTGTTTTGTTCACAAGATATCAGTCCCTTAGCTAGGCTCTATCATCTGAATCAATTGCCGCGATGGCCTCAAATGTCACTCACACGATTTTGGAATAGAGGCACTTTGCGACAGGACACAGAAGATGTGCTCAGAGCAATAGCTTATGATCCAGATTGTGGGCAAATTGTGAAAGAGTGTATTAGTGACATTGTGTGGAAATCTTCAGTAAGTCAAAGCCTCAAAGGCATCCTCACTGCTGGACTTTTCAAAAGTGTGAAGTACAGTAGTAAAAAAATCAAAAAGATGTTCGTGCAATAAACATTTAATACATTGCTTTTTTGCAGACACTTCAGCATGTACCAAATTTCAGACTCGGACTCTGCTGACTCTGATAGGGGTATTCGTTATAAAACAGACAGTATTCGTAACAAAAGTAAAAATAGTGAAACGAACTCAAAAAGAGATAGTAGTCGTGATAATAGAAGTCCAAGAAGAGAGAGAAAGTCTGTCCACAAAGACAAGCACCGGGAGAAACGTAAAACACACAGCTCACATCGTGATAGGGATAGGGATAGAAGAAAGCACCAGGATAAGGAGAAACTGGAAAGAGATTATAAAAGAACCAATGAGGACACTTTTCCAGCTAAAGGTGTTCAAAGTTTGCAACAGTCTCTTGCATCTAGTCAAACTCAAAAGCAACTGAATGAAGTTAAAGTCCTGGGGCCAGCATTGCCACCCCATTTACAGAAGAAACTTGGAGAAAATTCTCACAAAAGAACTGAAAACAAAGATTCTTGCTCTTTTTCCCAAAATGTACCAGACTCACCCTCTGAAGAAACAAGGAAACCTATAATTAGTCTCATACATTCAGAACCATCAAATGCATTTGATAATCATTCAGATCTACCAACACAAGAATCTAGACTAGCTGTTGATTGTGTGAAAGATGATTTATATGGGCCAACTTTACCTCCTGCCAAGCCAAGTGTTGATACAGATAGTGACAAAATCATTGGACCTATGTTACCCAGGTCGCCAACTCATATGGAGAATGAAGCCTTTGAACAAGATTCTACAGAGTCGAATGAAAAGATTAAAGTTATTGGACCCGCTCTGCCTCCATATCTACAGAAGAATTTAGAAGAACAGAATTCAGAGAAGTATATTGGTCCTGCCTTGCCTTCACCTTTGGGGGAAAAGCTCCACCAAGACTCTGAGTGCCAAGAGAAAGAAGAAGAAGAGGAAGAAGAAGTGTATGGTCCTGTACCAGTGGGGGCCAGTTTTTCGAAGTCTCACTTGGAACTGGAGGAAAGGGCTTTAGAAATGAAGATAGCTCAGTTGGATCCCCAGGAACAAAGTCAGCCTGGAAGGGAAGAATGGATGTTAGAGTTGCCTGCAGTGAAAGCTGTTAACCTTGGACTAGGACCCAGGCAGTTTAGGAGCAAAACTGGCCCAGATTTCTCAGATAGGTGAGGAAATTTTTACCCCCCCAGGATTTGAGGCTTTCTATAGTTCTTGACTTATATCCAGAATTTTTCAATATTCTCTTAAGCATGATTAACAGTAATATTTTGCTAACTAATAATGATAGTGCTAATGATAATGCTAATAATATTTTTGCTGAGGTAGTGTCAATACCTTTCCAGATTACAAAACATCAAATTCCTGCCTAGGAAAATATTCTTGGGGGTTACTTAGGTTAAGTGTATATTGTTCCTCTTCTACCAATCTATTGGTATAGATAGTATCCTTACAACCATTTTCTAAGGTGAAGAACGTAGAATAAATATAAAGTTGGCAAGTTAATATTTTGCTTCAATCAGATCCTCATGGACGGACACACCACAGGATAAGGAGAAGAAGAAGCAAAGTAAAGAAGAACCCAAAGTCAACCTCCAGAGGGAAATGAAGTTGATGGAGATGAAGAAAAGAGACAAGGAGCAGGAAGCTTTAGCAAAGAAAAGTAAAAGAAGCAAAGAAAGTTTGGTGGATATGCACAAGAAAAAATTAAAATCAACTAAGGTAATACCATTTCAATAACACCATTCGTGATTATCATATACATCACATTCAATGAGTACAGACTGCTTCAATGATTGGCATTTTGTCAGTGGTTTATTCAACAAATTGTGAGCAATCTCAACTTTGCATCAGAAATTCTGTTCATAGATGAGGCAAACTTGTCAAGAGATCTTTAGCAATTTTCATAAGAACCCTTTGGTTTGTAGTTTGGAAGATGTCTTCTATTCGTTAGACTGGACTTGTGGTACATGCATGATAGAACATCTGCTCAGTTCATTCATATTTATTCAGAAGGAAAAGGTTACTCCTATTGAAAAGCAACTACTTTTTGAATACAAATAGAGAATCTTTCTGAAGAATTCAGAGTAAAAAAAAGTTGATCCCTGATGGATATTTGTGAAATTTTATGTTTTCTGACTTCAATTCTTGCACTACTGACTTTATGTTGCTGACATCTAACAGGTGATTTTTTAAGAGGTATAGGATTTGTTTTCCATAAAAACACAAAAAATTGATGAAATCTTTATTAAAATCGATAGAACGAATAGAACTTAATGTTTGACGATTATTTCATGCAAATGTCCGCGGCTCCGCTTCAGATGGCCCATGCGCAAGGTCAAATTTTGGCACACTCTCTCTAACATATCGACCGGTATTTCACGTTTAAATGCTTCAATATTGGCTTCCAGAACGTCAGTCGTTGCTGGTTTATCCCTGTAGGCATGAGCCCCACAAGAAATAATACAAAGGCGTTAAATCACACGATCTAGGCAGCTAATTGACGGGCCCCAAACGAGAGATAAACCGAAGGCGGCTCCTAATTGGGCCATTGTTTAGGGTGCCGTGTGGCATGTGGCACCGCCTTGTTGAAACCACATGTCAGGCATGTTCAATTCTTCCATTTTGGGCAACAAAAAGCCGTCAAACATCACACGGTAGCGCTCGCCATTCACAGTAACGCTCCGGCCACTATCGTCTTTGAAGTACGGGCCCGATGATGTCACCGACCCATAATCCACACCAAACAGTGACTTTCGGGATGCATCGGTAGCTCTTGCAATGCTTATGGCTGGTCTTCAACCCAGATGCGGCAATTTTGCTTGTTAACGTATCCATTCAACCAGAAATGAGCCTCGTCGCTGAATACAATTTTCTGATAAAAATGTGGATCTTTCTCCAACTTTGCCAGCGCCCCTTCACCAAATGTTAGACTTTGTAGGAGGTCGTGTGGCTTCAATTCTTGCACTAGCTGTATCTTATAAGGTTTTACACCCAAATCCTTACGCAAAACTTTCCAAGTAGTGGAGTAACATTTCACGGTCATCACGAACACTGGCGGATACAGCCGCAATATTTTCTTCGGTCCTCACTCTACGTATGCGTGTTTGTGGTTTAATGTCCAATAATGTAAACTGGATTCGAAATTTAGTCACAAGCTTCCGAATAGCTCCCTCAATAGGCCGACGAAACTGCCAATAAATTGGAAGAAGTGCACGATGCACTTTCTTGACCGAGCATGAATTTTGACAATAAAATTAACTAATTTGCAAGCGTTGTTCATTCGTAAGTCGATTTATGGTTAAATCATAGACCAAACTAAAAAAGTTTGACAATGACACGATTCACGCGTGATCTGTCAAAAACAGTGTTGCCAAAAAAATACCAGGAAAAAAAATCACGCATTATTTTGCTTTCCTCGCGTTTTTCTTTCCTTCGATATCCAATATTTTCTCGGAGAATCCTCAACAATGTGGACTCCTGCATGGAAATGACGTATGTGATATTCTCCTATCATCTGTTCACTATCACGCGGGAGAAGAATCTGATACTTAAAATTTTTTTCGAATTGTCCCAAAACAAGTACTATCTTGTCTCTCCTGATATTTTAATCATCTTGAAATTTCTCTAGATTCAATGTAATTTTATTATTTCGCTCCGTCCTGTATTATTTTGAGTAATTTGTTTTCTGCCTCGTCGTACAACCTAAACTTAAACTATACTTTTTATCAGAGATACACAAAAACAAGTCAAAGATTCACAAAAAAAAGTAATTGCAATACATTTTAAACGTACGTTGTTCCCAATTGAGCACAGCTAATATAGCTGTAGTAATGATGTAGTTATGAAGTGAACAAAACTGACAGGTTAGGTTCTTCAATTTTTTCGACAAAGACCTTAGACTAAATGTAACTCATCAAGCAATACTCATGGCTTTCAAAAATGACAAAATATTTGGGTTTACTACTTGAAATTTTAGGATTCGGTGTCCTTGGCATGAGAAGGTAGGATGTGAGACTCCAAGAAATACCTCATTAGTTGTCCCTTTGACATCTAAAGTTATATGTTCAGTTAAATTTTCATGGTGTCATCAATTGAAAAAATATTAATGCTGTTTGTTTTCAAATTGTCACTCTGTATACTAGATAATCAACACTCGTTTCATTTTTCCAGTTACGAGAACAGACATTCATATTTGAACGTTTTTTTCAATAAACCGTTTGTTGCTTCATACCAGATGGACGTATCAGAAACATGGTATGATATGATAGGTGTGTAAGACTGCAGATCTACCGGTTTCCTATGAGCTATTTATATTTTTCTAGGTAATATAGGAGGCTTCCTATCACTATTCATGGGGATAAGTGTCATTACTGCGATGGAGATATTAATACTCGTTTATAAATTGACACGTTGTTGCATTTCTAGAATAACTGAAGTATATTTCCAATAAGCACTACAGCAGCGTTTTGGAATTCATTAACACCTATTTGCACCTGTGTTTGCACTATGTACAATCTCCTCTTTTGCCGAACGAGCCGTATTCAGCTTCGCTAGTTGAACGATTTTCTAACTGTCAAATATAGTCCCATAGTTGAGTCTACTATCAATACACAGGCCAACAAAAAAATGTTTTTGGAGACTTTGTTTTCTTTAATAGCCGAGTTTTATAGATTTTTGTGTGCTGATTCCAAATCTGGTCTTAGTTTTTTTGTATCACCCATAGTTTTTGAGAAATTAACTTTTTTTTATAATTTGAAATCTGTACGGTATATGGTAAAAATAATGAAACACTATGTTACATCACTATCATGGTTTTTATTTATAGTAGGTTACTTGAAATAATGATACAGTATTGTAATGTAGGTTTCACTAGTCAGATGGAGTTGTTTTATACTTCCTTTCTCTGTTTTCTTTGAAGTTTCTTGTGTAGCTCTTCCTGCGATAAGTCGCTTGTTGAGCTTCACGGTGAAGTGATCAACAGTAGTCTCCCATCATGTTGATGTTCCAGCTGCCCTGGTAACGTTTTTTCATCAATTCAATATCTAGATGAAAACGCTCACCCTGCTCCTCACTAACATCTCCCAAATTTTCCGGGAAGTAATCAAGATCTGTTCAAGAAGGGGACTTTCAGGCTCATCAAACATCCTAGTTTCTCAAAATTCTTTAACACGTTAGCTACAATGGTACGATATTCTGGGTTTTTGCATTCCCTAAGAATTTTGTAACGACTTGCTTGAATGATACCCATGCTTCTTTCTCATGTATGGTCATTGTGGTTTTAAAGTTTATGTCGAACATCATGTTTTGAATGTCGGGTCCTACAAAGACGCCTTTTTTAAGTTTAGCTTCTGAAAGGTTTGTAAATTTCTGACAGAGATACTTAAACCAAGGTCCATCTTTAGGCAATGCCTTTACAAACTGTTTCATGAGGCCTAACTTCATATGTAGAGGTGGTAAGAGAATGTTTTTAGGATCTTCAAGGT
>WOGR01007443.1:0-12404 GCA_015342045.1 Leptinotarsa lineolata | reverse complement strand
ACCTATTTTTGTCAAATCGACCCTAGAAAGTTTTTGCGCAGCAGGGATTAAACCCTCTTTTTACTTTATATCAACGACTTATTGGAATAAACGCAGGATCCAATATATTGCTCCGCTGATGACAGCACACTTGTCTCGTCATTCCATCTGGATACCAGGACATCGGTTGCGGATGCACATCTTCACCGGCAGCAGGAGGTTGCATATCTTAATGAGGATCTAGAAATAATTTCCGGTTGGGGTGAAAGTAACCAGGTTCAATCCAATGCCACGAAAGCCCAGGTATCGGTTTTCTCCAAAAAAACGAATGTCTCTGAACCGGATATGATAATGTCAGGACAGACAATTCCGCTTTCTGCTTCGATAAGTTTGTTGGGGAGGTTAAAATGGACACCAATATGTCTTGGCACAATTATGTTGCTGGAATTGCAGAGGCTGCTTCTCAAAAGCTTGGAACACTATTCCGAAACAGAAAACTGTAAGTTTAGAATCTGGTTAGAAAGTTTTTACACTTAACGGTGCCGCCTGATAGCGAATCTCGGAAATGGTCTCTGATTCTGCTTGGTTGGCCTTCTGTGTTCATCTGTTTCTCACAATCTGGAGTCATCCCTATTTAAAACTTCGTGTAGATCGCGTAGCGCTAGATTCTTCAATGTGAGCTGACAAGTTCAAGGCGTCATCCACTGTAATTCCTAACTTTCCATCAGAAATACTCTGGTTATACCATCATAAATGGGACGGTTAGCTTTTTGGAATGGTAAAGTCAGGCCAGTATTTTTTTATTAAAATTTCGGACTTATTGGATGAACAATTAGGGTGAGATCAATATTGATAAGAAAAACTACAGCGTATCAATGTTATGATTTACTCAATTCATATATGTAGAAACACATCGATATTGTTCATTCAAATGATTTCAAAAAATCTATGAGTAAGTCTATCTGACGTATTTTATCAAGATAGCCCCGTATGGAGAGACTTCAGCGAATCCTCATCTATTTCAGAGATGAAAAGATTCTCCTGAGAAAGTCGGATATTTTCAACACCCAATATAATGGAAGAATCATATTTCCTGCAATAAATACGGACTTAGAGTTGGAACGGTCGAATATACGAGTAGTTGCTTTGTTTCTTGAAGTCTAAAGTTAGATTGAATTCGAACTTGGAACTTTTGTTTGCAAACAAAGCAACTCAAGATAATTGTGTATTATTCAAAAGTTCCGCGTAAAATTAATAATCGGTGTGATAGTTTCATTCGATTGTGACGTATCCTCAATATACACATTCAGGGATGAATATTTCTAGCAGTATCAAATTATTTCTGGAATAATTTTCAATAAAAATCATTCCTTGTCAATGAACTTCCAGAATATTTTCTGATTGATTGAACATTCTGCCAAATGTTGACTGAAATAAATCCGTCGGCTAGTTATTAATACCTAGATCTAGTGATGTATGAAGGAGAATAAAAGCATTCCTAATTTCGTATCGAATATCGCGTGAAAAAATCCCATTGCCGCAATGAACAGAGTATAATTGAAGGAAGGATGAACTGTCAGGAGATTCGCCTGATTAAATGGAAGGAACTGAATGAGCGGTCCGAGAGTTTTTCGTACGGAATAGCAGAGGGGTTGGAGTTTTAGAACTCTCATTGAATGTTTCAACAGCGGATTAGACACCGGGGAGGAGTTTTGAATATGACTTTGAACTTTTTTCCCTAGTGGGCTTCTTCCCTTTGGAAAGGATATGTTTTTGTGAATTCGTTATTGAAGCTCCATTCATTAGTGTCTCTTTAAGTATTTCAACTTTATCAATTCCATTTTTATGGCCTTTGGCAGTTGTTAGAATATTTTTTGAAAAATCTAAGACTGTTAAAAAACAACTATTGTTACATAATAGATATCAATTCAATATATGTTCTGCACCCCTAATTTCCGTTGAATAAATCAACGAAACCATTGGGTTCGAATAAAATATCAAACAGGACTTTGACATAACTTCTTGTGTGTATTAGTTGATTATTACTATATATATGTTTTGAACCATCAAATATTTATGTTGGGTCATTGATCTTTTAGAGCGTGGCATCTGAGACATATGGTGTTTGAAATCCATTAAGTTGATTTTATACTGAATTAGTTCTGCTTGACATGGAAATGTAATAAATTTTTTTCTCTCGGAAGAATCACCAAGTAATTTTAGAATCAAAAAGCTTTGATTTTCACTCACGTCCAATATGTTCTTTTCGTGATTCAGAAACGATTTCCTATCATATTTCGACAAACATATTTCAACAGGAGTTTATTTATAAATCTACCCAAGTTATAAATACGATTTACAAGTATTTATATCAGATCTAAATTGTGCATTAAACGTGGTTAATTTTAGACAAGACTTCTAAAAATAATTCTCGTTATCGCCATTGGACGTTTGAAATATTTATTTGTTTATTTTGTTCTACGCGGATATAACTTGATCTTGGAGGAAAATATGAATTGTAAAAAACGATTTTTCATATTACTTGAATCGTGTTTGTAATGACCACCGAACATTCAACAAATTACTGTCAACGTTTCATAAGAATGGGGGATTACCGTTCGCCTAGTTTAACGGTTTGTCTCAGTTGACTTTGAAAATGTATCAGGTGTTCAGAAATTTCAACACAAAACATACTGATATTGATTATAACCAATTCATTCAAAAAAAGAGAAATTCAAACTATAAAACAGACAAAGTCGCTTTCTATTTCATCTATTCTGTGTTATTGATGGCTTGTTTAGTTTGTGGAAATTCATGATCACTTCAATAAGATGAATGGAAACACTTTTTTCGTCTAATTTTACTAGGTTTATTCATTCTTACGACCGGTTTCGGGGTTGAGCCTATTATGAAGTAAAACTAACTTAGTGAGTTAGTTTGAATTGATTTTCGGGGTTAAGCCCTTTATCGAGTAGAATTAACTCAGTAAGTTACTTGATAATGGGCTAAACCCCGAAACCGGTCGAAAGAATAAATGAACGTAGTGGAAATTAGACAAAAAAAAGTTTTCATTCATCTTATTGGAGTATTTCATCTATGTTTCATCTCAACATCTGAAGAAGACTCTCTTACAAAACATTCTTGTGATTTTGCTCTGAAGTCAACATTTGAGGACTTTAGCTTAAACCCATTTTGAATAAAGGCTAGTTCTTTTGAACAGCTTTGAAAGAGCTGATGGGGTTTTCAACTACATATTTGTGTGAGAGGGCATTCTCCACTTTGGTATATTCAAAAAGTAAATATAGAAGTAGGCTTCGTGTGGAAAGTGACCTGCGTTTGAGACTTTCAATTTTCAACCCAGATTTGGAATCTCTTGTAAATCGTAAGCACCAGCTCCACAAGTTACATTATTTACATAAGTTCCATTTTTTCATTTTCTGTATTTGTTTAGTTTTAAGATTCTGAATTGAAGTTTTTTTTTTCGTACTGTATGTTGTCTTCATCTTTACATTGAAGGGGTTATATCTTCAGGAGAGATTAATTTTTGGGAAAGAAATTTTTTGGCTTTCTACTACTCCATCTTGATACGAAAAAATGTGGGAATCTTCCAAAGAAAGGAAGGAAGCAATCATTTACCATTCTCTTTTAGAGGTGTATTCCTCAATAGTGAATAATAATAATGAAAACATTATCAGTAATAGTAATTATTATAATTGGTATTATTTAATATGTGGGTCGCGAAAAAAATTCCATCAGGAAAGTGGATCACCAGGCAAAAAAGTGCTGCTCTAGACAATTGACATTTTTGTCCACAACTCTCAATATTCATTCTCTTGAATTCCAATTTCAATCAATATCCAATGAATTCAAAGTATCCTACGTGCATTAATCAGTAAAAAACTTTTTCGCGATAAAGCGATGACCTTCATTCTGTTTACTAATTGGATTAATTCATATGATAATGAACCCCCGAATGAATTTCAACCAGGTATCCCATGAACCGTTGAATTCGGCGAGAAAATTCAGTTATTCAAAATAGCTGTATGGGTTTGAAAAACTCAATTTGGTTTCCATCATACCATCAGCGAGGGAGATTCATGAGGTTTATTGATGCTAATGAAGTTTAAAAAAAAATTTCATTCGACCTATCGAGTGTCGTTTTAAAGTTTGGTTTAGAGTTCTATACCGCACATATCGACGGAAATGGAACTCGATAAATTTTGGATCTTTATTTATTTTCTTCTGAAGCAGTTCACAAAACCGCAATATATCAATGGACTGTATTGATTAATTTCCATGGCTTCCAACAAATTCATTTTCTTTCCTCTATTACATGTGTGTAGAATTTTAAGATTGTCTTCAATTATTTTGTGTTTTGGTCAATCAATCAAAAACCCGAAATATATACCCCTAAACGAGCAACTTGATTCATGTCGGTCTCCACTCTTGAATTTATAAGTTTGACAACCCCGATAATCTCTACAATCTCCAGTGTTGAATTTCATAGTTGGCACCCTTATTCAATAACTAACTTGCTTTTTTATGTTACCTGTAACCTCATATAACCCTGTCTTCAGATTTCAAAATGTTAGTTCTTACTTGATAATGGGGTAGAACCCGAAACCGGTCGTAAGAATAAAATACCTAGTGAAAATAAGAAAAGAGTGTTTCCAATCATCTCATTCAATTTATATTTAGCCTTATTCATCAAAACCCTCATAGCTTCCATAGTTTGTGAGGCGTATAACCTTCAAGTAAACTTTGATTCGCAACCCATCCATTGGTCTACTGACCAATAATAACTTTGAAAACTGTCCGCGAATACTGAAACCTCAAAGTAGATTTACATGATCTTTGGATTTTTTCTTTGAGTGTCATCGCCATTAACAACTATGATCATTAACCTCGTACTCTGTGTGCTACGTTAATAACTCCTCGAGGCACAGCCATGTAATGTAACAGAATAAATCTATCTTGAACTAGATGAATTCTCGTTAGATGAATATCTGGCTGAAGAATGGTTCGAAGTCATGATATTTTGATCGTAGTGAACCAACTTACTGCTTTCCGGGTTTCAAAATCGGTTCTGAAATTTAGGTAAAGGCTACATAATGTAAGAAATTTCGATATATTCATTATTTGAAAAAATTGTTTTATTGTTCTAAAATTGTTTGTTCCGTTAACCAGCTGACGAACGTCAACCCTCAAAAGTCGAAACTTGTGCGAGCAATGGATTCACGAGGCCTTACCTTTTACTGTGCGATTTCCCAGCACGGTGGCCCGGCGGGGAATCGAACCCCGGTTTTCCGCTTGAAAGGCGGATGTGCTAACCTCTACACTACCGTGACCACCATGGCTAGTTATATTTCTCGTATGCGAATATTATTCTGATATTCATCAATTCCGTCTCATTGCCAAAATCATCAATTGATAGGTAGAAAGTTCGTCCAATATGACCTAATTAGTCCATTTTTGAAGTGTTTCCAGCATTTCAGAAGAGAGTTAGTCATCCGGATCATGATAAATTATTTCAAGATGTTTGTAATTCAGAATATTTCCTAGATATTTGAAGTTGCTGCCCAAAATCTAAGTTTATTCGTCAGATTGGTAATGTACACGTCCCATTTCAGTTGAATGTAACCGTCATCTATTGCAACATTTACAGTATAGTAATTTGAGAGATACCAACATTGATTTGTTATTGAAATATTCCAATACAACAGGAACTGCATTGATGGTTTTCTTTTTCAAGTTACCCTTCAAAAAAGGAAGCCAAATCGTCAACACAACTAGTGATCTCAGCAGGAATAGCTATGCTGAATGATGAATTCACATTGAAGATGAACAATTTGGGCCCGAGTACTGTTCCCTGGGCCACTCCATAACTAAGTACTGTGTTCTGCTCATTTTATTATGAATGGTGATACACTTTTTTCTGAGCCTCGGATAACTTTCCATCAGCTGGTGTGATATTTCCCGTATCCCAATATTTTCTAAAGTTTCTAATAATTCTGAGCGTCAGTGTAGAAGGCTCTTGTGAGATAAACGGAAATACATCTAGAAAGTTCCTTCCTATCCAATGTATTATATATTCTTGTATTATTTAATTCATTCAAACAACGTTCTGCGAGTAAAAGCTCTCAACATCAACTCCCAAATTGATAGAAAACAAATTTTCTGCCTCCTTGATACATTTCCGTTCAATCACCTCCTGGAGGGCAGAATATCAATATCCTTTATCTGCTGCCACTTAATTGCAGTTCATCCCTACTGCGAATGATAACGTAAATGAGAGAACGCCTATATGAGCACACTAATGACTCTTAGCAGCGAGAATCTCAAACTGATCTCCCCTAACTTTGTGCAGCTTGTCTATTCCAATCAATGATTGCACTCCAGAGGACTCGTGTAATTGCGAGAACTGAATTGGATGTACATCAATGAGACCAGACATATTATCCGGTCTCCATGTGAGTAAACATAATATTAGTCGCTTTCAAATGAGAGTAACTGATTGAATAAGTCGAGTTGTTTTTTATTTCAAACTACGTCACAATTCACACTTATACAGTTCAACTTCATGAGCTGATTGTTTTGTTTTTGGTACTGTTATGGTTCAACACTGAGTATGATTTGAAAGAAGACAGTAGAGTCAATAAGTTCCCATTCGATGAAACCTTCTCCCCATTGATAGACCAAAGTATAAACAACAATTTTTTGACAAATAATTCATTTTCATACTATAACTTTATTTTCGATGGCACCATGATGGCTCATTATATTATTCAGAAAGATACTTGTATAATCAAAATTTTTATGCGATGAACATTCAAATTGACTTAAGTTTACACATTTGTTGGGCAGAAAATTTGGAATATTCGTAGTAGGTTGAGGTTCTATAGCTCTCATCCACCTTCCTTCGATTTGGGTAAACTTCCTTCAAAGTTTGGCTGTATTACTTTTTTGATAATAGAAAATGTATTAGACTGAAATCATGATGATTGTTGACGGCTATTTGTTTTATTATGTTCAGTTCTTTATTGAAATTCGCATCTGAGAAAGGGATAATATTTATCAGTCTGTGGATCATACTGTTGAATGCTGCTACTTTGTGCTGATATAAGTGGGTGGACGAATTATGAATGATATCTGTATGTACTGGTTTACGATAAATTGAAAAATCATGTTTATGATCAACTCTCGTTATTGTCAAGTCCAAAAACCTCCACTTCATTCATTAGTACCACCTCATTCAATGGATTTTATTGTTTACTGGATATACTACCCGAGTGGTGTTCAAGAAGAATGCATTTGAATCGTTTGTGCACTCCTACAATGAATTTATTCCTGAAAAAAGCTCCCTTTCACTAGAATGTCGTCAAATCTCATTATATTTTCCTTTCGCCATAAGCAGCCTCGTTATGGTACTCACCGAAACGCGTTTCTAAGTAAAAGTGCTTTTCTTCAAGAAACATAAGGCTATTACACTCTGAAAATGTAACGCTTGAGGTATTTTGCCATTTGAGTCAACCATCAAAAAGTAATCATCAAATAAAAAAACAGTCTGAATATATGTCAGGAAAATACATATTTTATTTGAATTATTCGTGGTGAACAGAATCGGAGGTTCATGGATATTAAACATTATGAAAATGTGAAAGAATGAAAATCTCGGTTGGAAACATATTCACATCAGTTGTCAAAGATATGAGTACATGTTTATTTGGAATATCATTCTGGATTTTTCGATTGATATAACACAAGACCGACTATCTCAATCATTATTTTTTCCACGTATGAGACAGGAGTATCAACTGTCAATTATTTGCCTCTGGTAGGTGAATCTTTACGTCTGCGGATGCGAATATTTTGAGAAATACTATATCCATCAACGTAACAGATTTGCATAGAAGTTGAAAAGGTTATTTTAGTTCCACATGGCAAATCGTAAAAATATCCAAGTTGGAAAACAATTGAGAGAGAAATATTTTAAGGAGAGATCATTATTTCAATAAAAAATTATTCGGCTTTCCATTGCTCCATCGTTGAGCAAAATATATGGGAAACTTCCCCCTTTATTTGGAAGTTTCCCACATGTTTTATTAAATGATGGAGAAGTTGAAAGCCAGAAAGCTCTTTTTCCAATAGAACAATAATTATTATTGAACAATGTCATAAAAACAGTTCTGAATCTTCCACTGATTGAATTGAAAACGTGTGCAATGATCATTACATTGACCTTCGACAAAATTTTCTTACTTTAGGTTCCTTCAAAATAGAAAGATGGCAAGCTACTCTTAAGATAATATCAGGAAATTGAATTATAAATCGACAGATGTAGCCGTTACTATGTGGTAGGAGATCATCATGAAAAATAAGAAATAAAAATGAGGTAAAAAAACATAGGAAGCTTTGTTTTCATACCTCATAGAGGTATATAAACATAGGAAGCTGTTTTTTATACTACCTGTATTTGTAACTAACGTTACTACAGTTTCATTCTACAAGAACATTTCTAAACTGTTTATTGTATTTATTTCAAAATGTCCTTGTAGAACGGAACTGCAGTAACGTTAGTTATAAATACAGGTGGTATAAAAACAAAGATAGTTTCATTTTCTATTTTTCAAGAAACTTCAGTTCACAGCATATTGGCTCCATCACCATGATAAAATACAGAGGATAAACAATAATAGTAAATGCTTCAATTGATAATTATAAAATCATTCATTATTATTATTAGGTATCAAGAGAATCCAAATAGTTCTTGAAATTGATATGGAGAGATATTCAAAAATAACATTCTACCTTATAACAGATCAGTCTTCACCTCAAAAAAATAAAACTGGAAAAATTGTAGATCACTTCAGTTGCAAATTACAGTACGATTTACATCCACAAATGACACTCTCAATTGAAAATCAATAATGTATTTGAAAATGATCATATTGTACTCTCACTGAAATGAATTAACATTTTTGGACTTCAATCGTATACGATGGGAACAGTATTAAATTCGACTGTTTTTGTGGTATAGACAATGCACTAACTCTTCAGCAGGTCTATCATTAAATTGATCTTTCAAGAAATCTTACTGAAGTTTTATCCCAACATCAAGCCGTTATTTTTAACACCTCGAATTTTGACCAATAAAAAGCATTACATGAACATTACTCAGGGATTGTTCAATGACGTCTATGGCGATCCAGATTCCCTTGAAACGGTTATAGCTGGTGACGAATCGTGGTTATGAAATCGAAAACAAAGTCCAATCATCCCAAAAGGAAAGCCCAGGAGAGCCAACACCAAAAAAAGATCCCAAGTTTGATCAAATGTCAAGGTTTTGCTCACTGTTTACTTCCACTTACGTGAAGAGTTCTTGCCACGTGGTCGTACGGCCAATAAGGAGTATCTTGAAATAATCCACCGTTTGCAAGAGAAGCAGTACAAAGGAAACGTCCAGCATTTTGGAAAAACAGTTCATGGCTTTCGCATCACGATACAGCATCTGCTCACTCGTGATTGCTTGGTTATAATTTTTTGCCTCAGCCAACATGTCCACAAGATTTGGTACCCTGTGACTTTTTTCTGTTCCCATGATCGAGAAGATCCATTGAAGGAAGGCGTTTTGCGACAATTTAGGAGATAAAAACCGAATCGCTGAGAGCTCAAGGACATACTGAAAAGAATTTAAAAAACGTAGAACACGTGTATTATATCCAAGGCGGACGACTTTGATGGGAACAGAATGAAAATTGATGAATAAATTGATATTTTCTGCGAAAAATGAAAATTCACCTTATTTTTTAAACAAAGTATTTTATTTTTTGAAATTTATGAATTTTTAACCTACACCGTATATATTCAATCAATACTTCATTATGAGGTTTTAACAATAAAGTGTTTCTTCAATACGTTATGGATTTCAATCAAGTATCGGCCAATTCCATCAAACTATATCGTATATTTGGAACCGAACACCAACATTATAATAATCTTTCAAATACTAAGGACAGAACTTATTTGGATTCCAAACTGAACAGACATCCTCATTTTATGAGATCATTCAATTTTCACATCAAGAGGGTTGATTCTCTGAAAATACGGGCTACATTAATATCACCCATTTATCAATACTAATCAGAATATTACGCAAGATAACTCGAGTTTTCAGAGCTGATTATATCGTATATCAAATCCCGCAAGATAGTCTCCAGCTTATTCCCATTTTGTTTTGTTGTTTGTTCTCTATACTAAAAGATGATTCAGCAAAGCCGCTTTGAAATAGTACCCTTTTCTGTGAATATATTCTGATTCCTCATTCCGCGAATATAATGCGAGTTGAGGGGTTTCGTATACACTCCCACCTTCTTCATCCAGTTTAATCTGCACTACTAGTTCACCCTGAGTTGTAGGATAATTACCGAGAAAGTTTAACGAGGACATTGAGCACTGAAAATTGCAGTTTTTCATTTAATTTCGCCTTGACTTCCCATTATTTGATGTATACATACTTAAGGAAACTGCAGTGTACATTCATTATTACAAGGTAGATGTGGAGTTGTTCAAGTGGAGTTTCCATTTCACTCCTCATAGCAAACTGAGATACGATTACTCGAAAAGAAATGGAATTATGTGAGCTCACTACATTTCATTTTTGTATAACAGCAGACAGCCTGAACACAATAAGTGTTTCTGAAATTGAATGTTGCATGGTGAATAGTATGTATTTGAAAAATTCGAGTTACCATCTCCGTTCCTGATTATTCTGAACAATAATCTCTTAACAAAACCTATTTCCACATCATTTCACTTCCTATTGTTGAAGAAAAGCAATAGATTGATAGATTCATAATAGATTCAGAATAAATTCAGATGAGTAATCAAAATGGATATTTGCACATGAACCCTTTGTCCATTGTTTCGTATTCTTTTCTTTAAAAAATCGAGTTGAGAACAAATGAAAGTAATAACTACCCCGTTAGAATATTTGGAGTATTTTTTTCATAAGTCATAAGAGAAATTGTTTGTCAGTAGCTCATAGAGTCCACAATTCCAACACCAATACAAGTGAATAATTCAATAGTGAAGAAAAATTCACTTGCTGAATAATTCAACTACACATGAAAGGTTTTTTCCATTTAGCCAATATATTTTATTCTTCTTGTTAATAGATTGCTGAAAGTCAGTCTCTACCTGAAAAGGACAACAAAAAGACTATTCCCTAGATTTTTTTACTATCGATATTGAAAGTCATGGTGGAAGCTAAATCAACATATTCTTAAAAATCCAAAAATATCTTTAACAAACAACGACACTGTTAACAGAAGCAAATATCAATGATTCAATGGAACTGGCCGATACTTTATTAAAATCCATATGGAAACCAATACAGTTCAATGTAATATCTCAACTTCCTCGAGCGGAAATGAATAACTACTCCTAATCGAAAGATCCAATAGAACTTTGATATTATGGCACAGTAATCGAATGAAATTTATCATCGAAGCTTTCTTTTTCTGCTACTTGCGAGAAGTTCGACTTGTGATTTTCTCTCAATTCTCCGGAAAAGTCTGCAGCATCATGCACTTATCGCCTATTCCTATTCCTATTCCAACATCGAACATTATTTTGGTTCGCGAACTGTCTGTGTACCTACCTCTGTTGCATTACCTTCAGCTAAAGTCTCCGATGTACAGTCCTATTGTGTTCAAGTGTTTTCTCAATGGTCAGTGTATAGCGAGTGGCACAATAATTTCTCTGAGGCGATCCCTGCAAATGCAGCCTGGATGTCTGTGAAAATATTGATCCCCCTTGTCGCTGATGCCCTATTGAACTAATTGGCAAATTATGTAATCTAATTTATTGAGCCATAATAACAAGAACGGTTATAAGGTTTGCAAATATCAAACACAGAACTTCGAGACTTTTGAAGTTTTCTGATTCTATCAATTCATAGATACATTACAATTCAGGGGTTTTTACTTTGAGAAAGAAAGTTTTTGACTTTCTACTACTTCTCCTTGATACAAAAAAGTGGGAATCTTCCAAAGAAAGGAAGAAATAGTTCAGCTCATTTCCAAAGCAAGAAAAATCTTCCAAATAACTATAGACTAGTCGCTTTGCTATCAGTGATATAAAAATACATGGAGAAAGCCATAAACCATCATATCCTTAAATATTTGGGAGGCTTCAACATCTTGAGCGATCATCAATATGACTTTCGGCGACAGGCGACCTTCTATCGTATGTCACCCATATTTGGAATAACGCAGACGAAAAACATGGAGAATCAAAAGCTGTTAAGTTTGATATTTCTAAGGCGTTTAACCGTGTGTGGCATGAGGATTCACTGGCCAAACTTTGATATGACTTGTCGTATCATGTCTATGTATGGCTCTCCAGAAACCTGAAAGAACGTTCCC
>WOGR01007442.1:0-12405 GCA_015342045.1 Leptinotarsa lineolata | reverse complement strand
AGTGTAGAGGTTAGCACATCCGCCTTTCAAGCGAAAGACCGGGGTTCGATTTCCCGCCGGACCACCGTGCTGGGTAGTCGCACGTTAAAAGGTAAGGCCTCGTTAATCCATTGATCTCATAAGTTTAGACTTCTGAGGAGTGACGTTCGTCATTCGGTTAACGAAACGAACAATTTTACAACAACAACACCAACCTCAACGGTGAAAGGCAAATTGTTAAATTGCCTACTTCATTATCAACTGCAGCTAATATAAATAGTGGAGTTCCTCAGGGGTCTACTCTTGGTCCCATTATCTTTCTTTTGTATGTAAATGATCTGACATCGTTAAATATAAAGGGAAAGTTCACGTCATTCGCAGATGATACCACAATATTACTGCACAGTAGAAATACCTCAGATCTCAACAAGGTTATATATTCAGATATTAGGATTATCAAGGACTGGTGCGATGCTAGTCTCTTATCTTTGAATATTAGCAAGACTAATTTGATATATTTTCGGAACTCTACTTTCCAATTACTATTGATGACAATGTTATCGAGAATAAATTGAGTACCCAACTCCTGGGTATTACTATGCATAACGACTTGAGGTTTGAAGACCACATCAGAATATTTACGAAAAACTTCCTTCAGGTTGCTTTGTGGTAACAATAAATTCTAAAGAATTGGGATATTCTGCAGCTAAATCTCTCTACTATTCACTAGTAGACTAACACTTGAGATACGAAATTTCGTTCTGGGGAGAACGTTCCACAACCCATATGAATTCTGTGTTTGTACTTCAAAAAAAGCGATACGTTATCTCTTCTCTCCTAAAAGCCTTTACTCATTGCCAAATAATATTTTGACAGTTTATGCCATTTTCATACTAGAAATGGCTTATTTGATAAACAAGCATAGAGATGAATTTCCTTTTGTCACCTCTAACGTTTCCACTCGTCAGACTAACGATTTCAGACTGCCTATACCCATCTCGACACTTACCAATAGCTCAGTAATTTACAATGGCCTAAAAATATTCAACCATCTGCCAAATAACGTTAAATGTATAGAAAGTCCCTCAGAATTTGGAAAAGCAATCAAAGTTTTACTCTCTGATAGACCCTGTTATAGTTTGGACTATTCTGAAATATGTCGTACCCTGTATAAGTTAATGTCAGTGTCAAACTAAAGTATGAGTTCCATTTAGCATCTGCAATAACTTACACTACTTTTACGTTTTGTGTAATTTTTCTCTTGAATTTTATATTTCTATTTCATACTACCACATTTCACACATGTAGTCATTTTGTTGATTATGGTAACCATGCGTTTTAGCATATTTTCATAAGTATATGTGTGTGTTTATGTATGTATAAATAATTTCATAGATTTTAATCTCACACACTTAGTATATACTTGTATATGTATTTTTTTCTTATTCACACACGCTTTGTCGATAAGATTTATTCTTCTGACAATGAATTTTCTTCATTATTATTATTATTTGACTGTTGATATGTTTTTATATTCTCTTTATATTGGCAGAACTCGATATATGATAGTGGTCCCCACTTACTGTTCAATCAGATAATTATTAGGTTTCTTCTGTAATGAATGGAACATTTTGCCCTATAATAATTGGATTATTTTGGGTTGGCAGCGATGGTGCTCAAAGGAGCTTCAACACATTCAAGCTCACATGATGAATTTGACATCTACTGTATATTTCCAAGACCCCAATTCTTTTCATGTTCGTGTTTTCAGGAGAGCGAACACGTTTTACAAAGCTTGAACAAGAAATATGTTCTTTTTAGTCGACACGGCTAAGGTAATGTTTTTATTTCTTCTTCTTTCCTGGGGCGTGGAGCATAAAATTAGTTGCTCTCGCAGACTCAGGACATGCAAGGAGGTCGTTTAGAATCCAGAGTGTATGACTAAGGTGACTCTGCAAGTTACCCTATTATCCGAAAGTTCCAACGAAGTTTTTATTAGAATAATGTGGAAATGGAATCATTCGCCCTGATATGAAGGATGATGACCGAAAAATTGGCTCGTTAGGATAATACATGAGAGTTTGGGGATGGAAGTTCCAAAGTCGAGCATCAAAGTTCGTTGTGTTGCAGCAGTAAAGTACACAGAAACTGTCGCGAAAAATGGCGCCGAAACATTACACTCAAATCATTAGTATCAAATTGAAGTATTTGAAGTTACATGTCAATTTGTTTGAATGAACAATAAAATGAAGAGGTATTTGAAATATATCATAAATGTCTAATTTATATCTTCACTAATATTAACTAACATTTTTTATGGTTGAAAAATCCGAAATGGAAATTAGAGTCGTGAATAAAGCAACCAATTATGTGAGGAACGATCCAGGATTGCTATCAATTTGAAATGTGTTCGTGCAAAAATTTTTAGAAAGGTACCAAATGAAAAAGTTACCAAAATTTTGTATTTCCTCAGTGCATTAAGTTTGAGAGTTGAAACAATATAATGTTCTGTTTTAGTGTTACTCTACGATATGAGTTAGTTTAAAAAATACTGAAAAATACTGGTTCAAATTTTTCCATCATATCGATAAACTATTCAGAACAGAAATTCAGCAATATAGTGATAGTAAAAACTCAAGAGCCATTTACATTATCGGCAATGTCAGTTATGAGAGCCCAAAAAGTGTCTTATTATCATTTCATGATTATGACTTATATATAAAAACAGTCGTTTCACGGCTGGAGTCACGATCAGAAAAAACAAAATCTGTACTATTTGGTCGTAATAGAAAAGAACTTGTGATACATTCTGTCTACCCCGTCAGACACCTTCAGTGGTAGGTATTTGCATTGACTGTGAAGACGATGGTGATACCTCAAAATCTGAGCCACTGAAGAGCCAGGTTTGAGTACTCTGATGAAGGGGTATCCCAACACCATTGAGATGTGCAGAAGTCAGAATATAATTCGTCAATTCCCAAACAGTCGAACAGTCTTCAATATATTGCTTCGCACTTCAGCGAAACTCGTATCGTAGGAAGTAAGCATCTGGTACTTATACTTCCTTATTATCTCTTTCATTCGTTATACCTGACTCTATTATTCGCTGTGTTTGAATGGTGATCCCCTGTACCCAACTGGGATTAGTGTATGTTTGTGTTGCGAACTGAATATGTATATGAAGTGCCGTATTTTGTAGTTGCAATCGGCGATTCAAATGCAAAATTGCGCGAATAGAAATGAGGAAACAAAATCGGAGAGACCGGGAGATTGCAAGGCTTCTAGAAGTCTCTGAAGGCTTTGCGATTGTCACTCTGAAAGCTTCAACTCACTATTCCAGAGTATACCAGGTTCCTGATATACTCGTCATCACAATAGTCCAAAAAATCGCCCCTTCGGAGATGAAAACACTTGGCTGACCTAGAGGATGGAACGTCAGAACTCCAACAAGAAATCCGGCCCTACATTGAGCGGAGCGCAGTGAACGTCCCAGCCTCGCTCTTCATTCTACAGGAACAGATGACACCAGATGTAATGGAGCTCCTCCAAATCAGGAGTCTTGGAGAAAGATGCCAGAGGACACTGCAATGAAAAGATTTGCCAACCCATTGAAGCCTACAATGAAAAACCCACTAAGAGGAACTCAACATCGGAGACCAATCTGCACGGAAAATGTAAGAGGTACTAAGAAAAGGACGTCAAAATTATGCCGTCCAAAACACGAAGAAAAAAGTATCATACTCTAACCGCAACACTTCCCGTGTCCCTTCAAGCAGGCCACGGTAATCATGATGTCTAAAGCCAATAAGAATCCACGTTCTCCGACAATCACCGCTGGATAAGCTTGACCTCAGCGATGAGCAGGGAGCGAAGCATTATCTTGAAAAAAGTTGAGGACCAAACCGAAGAACTAAACTGGATAAATAATTTGAATTCAAGTAGGAAACCTCAACTGCCCCGAAACTCTCAAGAGTGATCGACTACGCGACAGAAGATTTCAACCTAGGCAGAGAATACAATAAAAAGCGATACTTTTTGACATCTTTAAGGCGTCGGTAAAGTCTAAAACGCCGGACGTGTTATCAAAATGGGGATAGACGACGCCAAAGCAGAGTGGGGTAGGAATTTTTCATACGGCGAAGCAAAATTCCCTGCAGAAAGCACTTTTTTCTCGCCTTGGTCGGAGAACAATTGTAAGGAGTTGACTTTCTATGTAGTTGATACAACATTGCTGGCCAGATACAGGATACCTGCTACAACAAGCAGATAAATTGGCAGAGTTGGCCAATCTGTGGAAGAAGGCGCAATCAGAAAATCATGTCATCTCCAACATACAGGGGATTCATTGAACAAACGGAGCGGGATATCTGGGGGTAACCTTCGACTGGAAATTAACACTCAGGTTCCAATTTGCATAACGGATGAGGATGGTGAAGGTCGGCAGACACGATAACTTGTAATACCTAGTAGATTAAATTTAAACTTCCGGCCCTGTACCTCATTAAATTCAACGGTCCGACAAGCCATGAAAATGTTTATAAAAACCATAGGCCATAGATTTTCGAAAGACGCGGTGTCGGCATGGCCTTCACGTATTTGTAACCGACACAAAAAGACTAGTCGGGAATACATCAGCTTCCAAACCTTCAAATCTATAGACAGTTGGCTAAGCGAAATATGATTTTTCCGTTAAACTACGTCGCGTGTGAGAGATTGCTGAGAATGGCACAAAAATTAGCAATCATTTTACTGGGGCGGGGCCATAGTCCAATTGAAGATGAGTTTGGCAAAAATCGAGGAAGGTTTCTTAAAAACTTTTGACAGGGGTAGCCGCGGAATCTGTTGACTCCTTGCGAGATTTAAAAAGACAGTGATCCCAAGTAGTTTCCTGAAATTGGGTCGTCCCAACGGTGTTCGGGGAGTCTTTGGGCTTTAAGGATTTATCTCGAGGGTCAATCACGAGGATTTTTGGAAGATAGTTTTCCTGAGTTGAATCTTTGAAGAGTTTAATATTTGAAAACGGGAGATTGACGCAACTTTAAATATTCTTTCATTCTGTTGTGAGGGAGAACAAAAGTGGGTAAATTTTGAGTAGAAATCAAGTACTATAGTGCGAAAATTAAAACAGGTGATAATTCCGTATGCCGAAACCGAGTATAATCGTGTTATAATTGAGGTGAGGTTTTGATACGATCTTTTTGGATAACCTACAGGGACGTACTAGAAAAGGCAGCGGTGAGTTAAATGTAAGTGTGTAATAAACGTTATTTGAATTTTGAAAAATGGGTAGCCAAAAATCAGTATTCAGAGTGGATCTAATAAATGGGTCATAGTTAGGTAGCAGGCCTAGGGTATTGGAAAAACTACGTATTATAGTCACTCTCGTACTTGGTAGGAATTTTCGACGAAGGCACTAAATTTGAGTTCTATTCAACATGTGATTAGTGTTTTTTTTTTGGTTTTCTGTTTATTGTATCATTTTTCTTTTATTTTTTTCATTATTGAATATAGTAGATTTAGATTTGAAACCGACTTTTATTCCAAAATCTAGAATAGTAACGTTAAAAAAGTGTATCCAAATTCTTGAGATCTATCTCATCTGCAACTAAAGACCTCCTCCTAGTGCAGGAGACAGAAATCAAGCTCCTTTCGGAGTTGCCTTGACATTCAAAATTTAATGTGGAGAAATTCGCATCTAGTGACGGTAGCTGCGATATTAATTTGGTGAACAAAGCACGGCAATAGAGAGAGGCCATAAAGGGGTTTTAACTAAATCATGTATTTCTTCAATTCAATAACAGATAGCGAAAAATAAATTCCATTATTACAAATCTCATTATTGCACCCAGAATTGACATTGAATTTCATGTGGAACTGTTTCGAACCAATACAGTCCATTTTCCAATCATCCTGTATGTTTTTCACGAGAGGGAAACGCCCATGACGTCGACGAAACCTTATCAAAGACAAAGTTCAAAAGACATCATTTATATACTTCGTATACATTTTTATTGGGGTAATATAAAAATTCTCAAATCTTCAAGAGAAAAAACAACTTCTGTTCTACACATTTTGAATAAATAATTATCGATTTCAGGAGAGTAAACATTCACTCACATACTCATTATGTTCGATTCCTACTCCTTACTGGGATAATTATCTGTCAGTAGATTCATAATAACTGATTACTAGAAAGGAGTATCTCTATCAAAGAAAATTTAAACACAAATGTTCATTTATCGATTGAAGAAGTTTCCAGGCAGTTTTGCTAATAGAATGAGAAGCCAAACTTCTCAGAAAATAAACAATCGAAAGCTAGACTATTACGAGGATACACGGGTATGTTTTTGTGTTCTGGGAAAAGTTAATTGGTTTGCAAATTGACTTTTCTGATGAAAGATAAGAGAAAATTGTAATTACTTCTGTGATTAGAGTTGAACTGAATCGAATAGTAGATTACGAAGCTCCAGTTTTCTTGAATAACAGTTTCGTTCGATTGACTAAAACGAAAATTGATGGAAAACAATGTTGCCCTAAGCTGCTCGAAAATGAGTAGGCACTATTTCATTCCAGATCACTGAATTCATAGAAGTTGATAGTTTTGTTTAGAGCCCATGATTTCAATTAAAATTGATACACAATTTGGTTCAATCTGCATTGATATAACATTCTAACATACATATTAAACATTTAACCATATGTGGAACACTTTGACTCTGAACATTAGAGTTTTGTTTTTCTCAAATATTGGTTACAGAGCTGAAATCATGATAAAAAATGAATAGTTGAAGTACAACGTTCAAAAATATTAGTAGCGATCCAAGGTTTGGTTGGATTAGTCCTGCTTTTGAGTTTCGAGATCACGTTATCTTGTTGGGAGACGGTATTTATTCTGATCCGAAGAAAAAAGATTGACCCAATCAGCTTCATATTTTCAAAATCAATAAATGATGCAATACTTCACAGATGTGAACAGAAGCCATTGAAATTTGGTGTTTCACCCTCCATTGTTAAAAAATATATCGCAAGTAGGTAGAGAAATGAAACATATGTATTTGTTTCTCGATATAGATATTGATATTGGAGTTGATAAAATTTTCAGATGATATAGTCAATTGATTTATTGAGTTCATAAGGAAGTATTACCCTTGTTTTGTCGTTATGCAAGTTCATATATCTGCTTTACATATGTAGCTTGTTATAATTAACGGGAGTCTAATTTTTCATCTGTTTTTTTATATATATCAAGTTTCCATTATGTAAAAAAAAGAAAATGATAATGGAGAAATACATACAAGTGTATGTAGGTGTGTGGAAGTTGGAAATACTCACAGTGATTAATAAAAAACTCAGTAGCAAACTACTCATCCTAAACCTAGAAAAGAATCATATTGTGCCATTCTCTAGCTCTGAAAATAATCTCACCAACTAATCTATGATGATCACTTCAGTGAGAGACTATTCAACAGCTGAAGTCCTCCAATCCAATGAAACGTCTAGGCGTTACCATTTGATGGTAGTCTCAAACAGAATGCGTATATGAGAAACCACGATATTTATTATTCAAATTCGAATGACTCAAAAATATTCTTCAACTTGAGCATTTAAAAATTGTTCGTCACGCGCTGGTACAAACTCATTTGTATGGTATAATCGTGAAACATGTGCCCTACAGAAATGAACGTCAATTATCAGACTAACCATATACCTTCACAAATGATGAAATATGTCAAAAAGCTTGAATAATTGAAATATGACAAACTTTCGCACCAAATTCGATTTTCCACCAATGTTGGAATCTGAAAGACACTGAATCTCTCAATTACATTCATAATACTCGATGAAGACTGAATTCTATCAAAATACTACGAATGTTCGAAACTATCTGGCAAAGAAGTTTCACTTACCTTGCACCGAAGCTATGTGGTGTCATCCTCTGCCATTCCAAACTTCCCAACTGTATTTTTTCATTCCATTCTAAAATTGAAGAATTGATATCATTCTCTCCTGAAATAGACATTGATTTTCATAACTCACACCAATATTCATTCAAGTGATTGTATTGATACTTCATGTTTTTTTCTTCATTTATTTCCATTAACGGATAATACTTTCGTTATATATCTATTCATTTTGAATTATATACCTTCGTATTTAGTTCATCTTAACTTGTACAGTGTGTGAAAGTCAAATGAAATAAATTTATTATTTTGGTTACTGTACATATTTTCGAAAAATCCAGAAAACTGTCGACTTTGAATTATATTTTGACATACTTCAACGGAAAATGCTACCCCCACCTTCAACCCCCGTCGAATGACAGATACAACCCCCAATTTTTCAAACGGGAGGTATAGGCTTGTGATATATCTTTTGGAAGATCTCTTTATTCTCTATTCAGAAATGTTATTGTTTTCAAGTTTATTGCAACAATTAAGAAAAAATGAATAAAAATCATGTGGTTACCAAAATTCGATAAAATACACTCAAAACTTATTGCAATATACTCAAAACTTATTTCATGTTGAATTGATTATAAGAAAGTAAGCAAAAGCCATAACAATATTATTTTCAGATGGTTTCCTTTAAAACACTGTAAATAATTTCCGTGGCAACGTTAGTTTGAAACGCCTTGTCAAATGATTTTGTATGTTACAACATTAGTTGTAAGTAGCTCAATTCAGGTTTAAAGTTTGTTACTTTACGTCTGACAAATGATAGGATTAACGGAAATGCATAAAATATCAGTTTTCCAAATGATTGGTTACGGAGATAAAATCCGAACACAACAGGAAGTAGCTCGCCTATTTCATGGAATGACGAGACAAGTGTGCTGTCGTCAGCAAAGCAATATATGGATCCCTTGTGAACACCAGCGTTGATGGTAAAAGTACTTACAGGAAACGTTCTTTCAGGAAACTTGAGAGCCATACACAAAAATGATCCGATAAGCCCTAGCATCGAAGTTTGGCCAGCAAAGCCTCATGCCACACACGGTCAAAGGCCTTAGAAATATCAAGCGTAACAGCTCTTGACTCTCCATGTTTCTCGATAGCGTTAGTCTAAATATGGGTGACATACGATAGAAGGTCGCCTGTTGATCTTTGTTTCCGAAAGCCATATTGATGGTCGCTCAAGATGATAAAGCCTTTCAAATAGTTGAGAATACGGTAGTTTACGGCTTTCTCCATGATTTTTGATATCACTGATAGGAAATCGACTGGTCTATAGTTATTTGGAAGATTTTTTTTTGTGATTTTTGGGAATAGGCTGAACGCGAGCAATTTTCCAACAAGATGGTGATTGGAATGACTTATTTTGTATTGTATGTGTGTACTAATTAATAAACTAGATACTTTCGTTAACTAGATACTTTCGTTAACACGTGTTTATTAATTATTACATCCAAACATTAACAATGGATGAAATATTGCTCCATCATTCCACACCAGAATCGAAACGATCGCCATCTGGGTGGACTGCACGTAGTGCAAAACGTTCAAGGACGCAACAGTCGTTATGATATCAGTATTTTGGGATACGTATGGTATGATATTCATCGGCTATTTTGACAGGGGAAAACTACTGTTAATTTCATTGATCTTATTTTTTTCAGTCTCCTGCTAGTAAAAAACATTTTTGTCTGAAATTTGAAAATAGTCAAAAACCATTGCAACATTCCAACAGACGAATTATATATTAGAATACTGTTATCTGTAAGAGTTGGTCATTGAATGGATACGAGTATATCGGAAAATTCAATTGAGTTAGTTTTATCACTGAATTGGCAGAAACAGTCACGAAAACAACTTAGGCCACATCATTTTCTCAATTAGTCAACTGATTCTCCGCTTTCACTTCTGATGCCCTAGTATTCACTAGTGTTCTTTTGTAGTACTTGAATGGTGGTTGTCTATATATTAAATTTACAAATTTGTATAATACTTTCAATCGATCTGTGTGGAATTGGCGCGGTGGTTGTGCGCCCGACTCACGATCGGAAGGTCGTGGGTTCGATTCCGGCTCGACCAGATATTTTTCTCGAGAGAATTTATCTGGTTGAAGCTGGGGTGATTCTGCAACCGTGTTAGGAATCACATGTTAAAAGGTGAGACCTCGTTAGTCCTTAGCTCGCACAAGTTTCTCAACTTCTGAGAGTTGTAGTTCGTATGAGGCGACAGCTGATCAACGGAAAAACAGATTCAAACAGTTTTTTCTCAATTGATCTGAATAGTTTAAATATTTTGGTTGAGTAACGAATACTTCTGAAGTAGCTATTGAAATTCAAATGTTTCTAGATATCATCATTAGAAGACTCCTATCATTGAAACCGTGAAAATTGGAGACTGTTGGCCTCCCACATCGATTCGTTCTATTTCTTAGGTGATTGTTCCCATTTCAGGTTAATTTTCAACATGGTTCATTATATCTTTCAGTTTGTTACAATATACAAGATACTCACTACACATCAAGTTTCGAAAATATTTCAATCTCAACCTATCGCTTTGCACACATAGTTTCAACCTTCTTCATACCCCTCTGAATAATACAACAAAGCAGCTTACAAACCTTATCATGTGTAAAAACACATATGAATGTTCGAGTGTTTCTTTCTTATGCTAATATGCAACCCGCTTCGCAGCCTGAAACCATCCCAATTCTCCCGGATATAAAGGCTCAATCTATCAATAAGGATCAGGAGCGTCTGACAATCCTCAGCCGTGGATTCTTACTGGATTGTCGAGAAATCGACGCTAGATCAACCGATCTGTGTTTCTCCCGCCGTCTGCTGAATTTCAGAATTTATTTTCGATTTCGTATATATTGCTATATCTGCCGTGATGTGGGTCTGACAATTTGAATATGGGCATTTATTCCTTCGTCTTCATGTGAGATGGAATGTCATACTTCGACTGTGAACAATATAGATAGCTATCTATACTCTGTTTCAGGTATGCACCACTCACTTTCTTCACAAACATAGGATTAGATAAGACTCTAGAGAGATCTCATCATCAACTGCTAGTAACTTATTTTCGAAAAATTCACATGAAATTTCAAAGAGAATAAAATTCAAAATTTGGATCAGCAAAAATATAATCCAAATTTTTGCATCGTGATATTATAGTTCAGCTAAAACCAGTGCCGTCACTCTTGTCTAAATCTGTCATCTTTATGTTTTTTTAATATTCAATGTTTCTAATGTTTTAATGTATTTTTTGATGTTTATGACTCACAGTTTCATTTTTTCAGGACTACTGCGTATCCATAACTGCCTATCACAAGTAGATTTGTCAGCGTTTGACATTTAAAACACTGCTCAACAAGTGAATAATAGATATAAACTGCTCGGCAGTGAAACAAATTTCATGGAAAATTAAAAAGGTGTTTCGTTATAATGTAAAATATCAATAAAATTGTTTCACGTTTTTACTTGCTTCTTGTCTGTTTGGTTGAAATTTTGCAATTGATTTGAAAATGAGTTATCGAGGAACTAAAGGGACTTGCAGCTCCAAACATAGCTCAGAACTGGATGAAAGGCAATATTTTTGCATACTGTATAAATAATATGAAACGTATTAAATAAGAAAAAGTTGGGAAAGCGTGATGGAGCGTTTCTAATGAATGAAAAGAGTTGATTTGCTTGTCCCCCAGCCGGTCCTCTTGGGATGCAAAAACATTGAATCATACATGCACGCAGGTGTTTATTTTCAACTGAATAAACAATGATACTCATTGCTTTCTTACAAGTGCCACTGCAAAAGTGTTCTCCTTGAAGAACATTGCACAAATAGATACCCAACTTGCCTGCAGGTGGCCAACCTGCCCATATCGAAACAAAATTCTGCTAGTTGGTTTTAGCTTGTAACTTGACTCCTGTTCTCTGAGAAAACTTGCACAAAGATTTTTTGATATAATCCAATACCGGTCATGGCACTAGAAGAAGGAGTAGTTAGTCAGAAAGGCGTTTGCCATAATAGCCTACATAGGGACTAGAGATGAGTGAAGTATTGGTTGGCAAACTATCGTTTTTAAATGTTTTTTCAAAAGATATCCAAGCTTGGTGCCAGTGTATGAATATAATGATGATCAAAATTTTTACGATAGCAATATACCAAATCATTCAACAAAAAATGCTTCTCAGAAAATTGGGATGAGTGTAAAAGAGTTAGGAATCTTTTATGACTATTTTATTGCTAATGCAATCACTTATTTTTTTTATCGATTCAGGACTGTAATATGACACTAAGAGATATTAATATATTTTTTTAGTATTCAATGCAAGAATATTCGATATATGATTTTTTAATAAATCTTTGATTGCGTAATTAATTTATTTTTTGGAAATTCATGATCACTTCATTGGGATGAATGAAAACATTTTTGTCTAATTTTCACTAGTTATTCCATTTAAATGACCGGTTT
>WOGR01007441.1:0-12405 GCA_015342045.1 Leptinotarsa lineolata | reverse complement strand
GAAAAACAGTGGACTTTGTTTCAGCTCACAAAATACCGTTGTTTTCCCGTAATTAATTATTAAAGATCGGATTTTCTAGGCCCGTGACGTCATCGGCGTAGTCCCGTTTCTTGTTCGATTGACCAATAGGAACAATACGAATAATCAACATTGTCAAATCGTAAAATTCACAGAGCACATAAACAGTTTCTGATTCATTCGTGATTCAAAATAAAATCACAGTTACTTTCGACAACTAAATTTTATTAACGAGTGCAAGAAATGCATTGGAAGAAAGAATTATTTATACATGGGATCCAAATAACACAAAATGCAATTAAAACGTTATTTTCAAAATATTTTTGGCAGTTGACATTTTCATGTTGATATCACAGAAATTTTAATAATGGAAAATATTTACCTAAACTGTGATTTTATACATTACTTAATAATATACAGTTATGAAAATCAAAAAATTTAGCAAACTGGATTAAAGTTTTTATTACAATTTATAGCAACAAATGTAGCAAACTGAATTAAAGTTTTTATTACAACAATTTATAGTTAGTATATAAGTTGATTCATAAGAAAGAATATTTATTTCAGATTTTATTCAATTCATTCTACACTCCTCAATCTGTTCAACTGCAGTTTGTTTTAAAAAAATATTTCTTATTGGCCAACATAATTGTTAGCTCCGGTAAAATAACTTGATTGTTTGCCAATATTATATATAACATGGTGTTACTATTATGCACAATGCGCTTCACTCACGCGCACATGCATGCATCCTACATACATACCTCTTCCTTATATTGCTACTAAATTCAAGCGTCATAGGCTCGCTTGGGTAATCTGTCCAATCTTTCGAAACTGGATAAGAAGGTTAAATGAGGTCCAGTATAACAATAGTTGATTTTTCTGTTTGAGTTTCCACAAGTTTGGACAGAACTGATTCTTCTAAAACCGATCCAACAGAAACTTCTGAGGTAATCCCTTTAATCAAATGATAAAATTTACCGCGCTGTATTTTCAAATACATGAACCCTAATGAAATGAATCAATTATGCATTCATGCCACCCACCAAAAATAAGAAATTCAACGTTACCGGTATATTAGCCATATTGCCACCCAGTCCGCTGAATGTTGAGCCCGATTTTGTTAAAAGCTGACTCCGACAACTCACCAAGTGTCGATTTTGAAATGATCAGATGAATTTTACTTGGAGAATTTGCAGTACTTTAGTACTGAAATGAAATTACGAATGAATAATTGAAACGGTAGGTGATGTATTTAGTAGGTACCTTCTGGTGGTAGTAATGGTAAAATTCAATCCAAAAATTACCTGAAAAAATATTTTTCGCAGGTAACCTGATGGCACGAAATATGCAGCAAAATAGACACCCGCCGAGACTTACCTTTTATAAAAGAAAACGTTCTTAGAAAATAGTAACAAACAAATTGGATTATAACAGTTGTATTCACACCGAGTTGACAACAATAACAACAAAAATGGCGTCTGTCAAATTGAATCACTATATTTTAGTTCTGTGATTGGATATTAAAAACCAATGCACTTGGCAACACCGCTGTAGACACGATCAATTTTATTGGGCAACAGACACGCGGCCAATTTAAACTCTTGCTTCTTGAATTGTTCTGTTTTTGCAAATTTAACGAGATATTGGGACCGATTAGGTTTGATAAGTATAATATACCCCTAACTCGATCAGTCTATGAGCAAACCAGTATCATTTTCAAAAGCATGAAACAAGCCCATTCGTCAGCAGTTATGACCATTTTAGGCAAATCTGGATCGCCGTTAACGTCATTCAAAAATTCCTGAGCGATGCTCAAGCGACGGTTTTTTTGGGCAAAATTCAGCAATTTTGGAACGAACTTCGCTGACACACAATTCATGCGACGTATTTATTTGATAAGGAGTATCATCCGTATCTGTCTGAATCGCACTCCAATTAACACATTGAATGTGACCATTATTTTAAACATTGAAATGGGTTCAGTAAGCTATACTTAAAAGCTAGATATATGCCATTTTGTGGACTTCTCTGTAGACCCAAAAGAAGAATAATTGCACCATACATCTCCGTGGGATTAGGCAGCGTTTCGATAAAAGGGTCCAGTCGGCTTAATTTTTCATCCTCTACAATCATTGTCATATTTGAAATACATATAGGAATACTACACAACTTAACTCATGAACGAGTATTGAATATTGATTTAAAATGCAAATCACATGGAAACTATCTCAACTTCAATGGTGTACTTCGAAGTTTCGGGACAGGCCACTTTTCTTACCATCTAATCAGAGACATCTCTATTCTAGTCGTGATGACAGTAGATTCATTTTTCCTTTTCAATTCACAAAATTATTATTGGGTAACTCACGAATCTTTTCTAATGCCTATTTTTTGTTTTTCAGGAATACTTGGCGATATAAAAACTTACTATAACATACATAATGGTGAGGCCGGTTTACTTCAAACTGCATTTGTGCTGAGTTATATGATATTTGCACCTCTATTCGGTTATCTGGGTGACAGGTATAGCAGGCGATGGATAATGGCAGCTGGTGTATTTTTATGGAGTTTAACGACACTTTTTGGTTCGTTTATGGGTGTAAGTACAGGTTCCTTTCCTTTTCACTAACCATATTTGTTTTCAGACCTAATATATGTGTCCTTATGAATTGAGTGCAGCTGTTCAAATTCAATAACTTTTTAAAAATATTTTTAAAATTTTACATTTACACAGATACTTGCAACTGAAAAATGGAGAATATGCCTTCAAGAGTTTATGCGTCAATATTTCCTCAGTCGTGCCAATATTTGTTTATAATATTTATGATTGAACCCTCGACACTGATTGTGTCAAGACTGGATTCATTTTATGTTCACTTTTACATTTTACATTTACATTTTTTATTGAAATACACAACATAGTATCTCCTGTTGAAACATAATTCTTCAGTATTATGTGGGATATATAAGAAAGTATTTAAAAAAAAATATTAGTGCTAACCAAAACTTGTCACATTTACATTAAATTATCAAAATTTGATGCGTTGACGAAATGAAAAATACGAGATATCTCATATTAGTTACTGAATAAAAGTTTATAGGGAAGAAATTTTGACAAAAGATTGCCAATAAAATGATTCACGTTATTGTGTGCTTGCTTTAAGCATTACGCTTGACGAATTTTAAAAACTTTTTCGACTTAAATACAGCTCATCATGTCTTTCTTCAATTATACCATTCTTTTGCTTGTTACTTTGTTAACATAACTTCCATCATCAATTGACCACTATTTAGCGTTGGTAGGCAACAATACCAGATGTGGTGTAGAAAATATAAATAAGAAAACAATGAGCAAGTAAGTGCAGCAAGAAGGAAATACAAAATTCAGTGTATTTTAGTCCTCAAAGTATATTCATTAAAAATATTCACATTGAATAATTAATTTATCCCTTGTTTTAAAATGACTGCTTATAGCGTACTGAAAATGAAATAAATAAATGACTGAATCATTTGAAAATTCTTTTGATTAATACGAGAAATAAGATACGTGGAGGTATAATATTTGTAGTTCTACAAAGATAACGAATCATCGAAATGTACCTAAACAAATTTAATTTGTCCAGCCATAACGATTAAGTAATTGTTTCAAACTAATGGAATTCAGATAATTTGTTCTTTTTTTCACGGACCCCAAACTTTAACATAGACGTCAGTGTTCGGTTTAGAAAATTTATTGTTTGAATTAGGATAACATTTCCATTAATGCTGGGCTTTAATCTACCAGATGTTTGTCTCAGTTACTTAGTCTTATCGACACCTGCGTCACAGGGTGAAATCAGTAAAAATGTTAATGTCATTACGTGATTGAAACCTGTTTCTCATTTATATCATTATCGAAACACTAACTCTTATTACTCATTTTTTCAATATTGGGGTAGGGTGAGGCTATAATAGATCCATTTTACGTATATCGCAACATAACTTTGAATGTATTACTGCCCTGGAAAAAACTTTAAAACTAGAGGATAGAGCATTACTTCATTTTCATATTTGAATATGACCAGCCTTCATCTATAAATATATAGATATATAGATAGATAGATAGGTAGATAGCACTTTATTTCCTACAGGCATTCACCCATTTACAGGAAATGTACAAAGGTGTTGATGAAAGTATATGCAGAACAGTATAATTAGTTAAAAAATAATGCTACAGCTACAGTAGAAATAGAAGATATCAGTATTGTCATTGTCATGAAGGCGACAGTGGCGTAAGCTGCGGTTTTAACAATAAAAGTTAAGTATGCTGAGAGAAAACGCTCTAAATGGGCAAAAGAGTGCTTTCTAAAAAGGAAGCAATTCTCTCACGTTAATTTATTGGAGGAATTGCGGTTAGAACCAGGTGATTGGTTTAATTATTATCTGAGAATGGTTAACATCTCCTCGTACGCCTTATTATTTTTATCTCTGTCAGCAAACTCGCTCGATTTGACTTTCCAGAGACATGAAAAGTTTCTGTACATTTCAATAGATTCCGTCATAAATTGTTTACTGCATTGCCTCAAATCACTCATTTTATATACACCGAATGCACACACTATTGATATTCAAAATCTACTTCGTGACTACCACATACGGACCGACTTGAACGGTCCCGTGCAAAACCATCGTGAAAAATCAGATCGAAACAGATAATTTGGAACGCCGGCAATCACGACGGTTTTCTGCCATACATCGACCGGATTACCCGAACAGTTTTGCACGTTGGGTAATCCTGTCGAAAAAGAACGACCTCTGTGGGGGCCTTTACTGACTGCACCTTTTAGCCTTCAAGGTTTGTTCAAGAATTGGCGAACGAAGAAGTTCCTGCTCTGATACAGTGTTACAGGGATACCTTTGGAGTGGCTGATCACATGAGTGATTGTTTTTCGACATTCATCTGTAGACTGAAGTTCAGATTTTTTGGTTGTTACGTAGTCTATAAAGGTGGCACAAATAGCTTTGGAAGGCAAATCCATCACGGCAGATCTCTTCATTAGCATGACAAAGCTTTTTACGACGTGAAGGTGCTCGGAATCCTGTAGGTTCTGTTAGTTTCGCTGGGTGGACTCGAGAGTCACATTCTTTTGGAACTGATACACACACCCTGCAATGATGCGTTATCTAAAAGTAATCTGACCTCCACGAGTGACAGCTATAACCGTTCCAAGGTCTTGGCAAGGATATTCTAACGCGCCCCCCCTCCCCCACCCGCTACGCAATGCGAATTTTTTTCTCGCTTACCTTTAAGCTCTGCTTTATCATAATGTTATTGAATTGAATCAATTTTATTTTAGAACTTCTGGTGGTTCATGCTATTCAGGGCGTTGGTGGGGATAGGAGAAGCCAGTTATTCCACTATAGCACCGACGATTATCAGCGATTATTTCGTAGGAGATGTTCGTTCCAAGATGTTGGCCCTATTTTACTTCGCGATTCCAGTAGGAAGGTGAGCCCACTGACTTTTTTTAATTGTTTATATTGTTGGCATCCTCTCTTTCTATTTATTCGTCGATGACCAATTAGTGACATATGTCACTAAATAATAGTAATCACTAGTTATATTATTTCAGTCTGGATAATCTTAACTGTCAGGTGCCAATAACTCTATTTAATTATTTATTTAAGATTGAATTCTGAATCACTACAATCTACCTCAGATAATTCATGCCTCATTTAGTTTTGAACTCTTCATAGTATTTATTGGGATGCCATAAAACCCCGGGACACGCCATCTCATAAATCTCTATAAGGAGAAATGTTCCTTCTCATTGAGTTTATGTGTCGCTAGCAACACTCTCTCAACTTTACATTTATAAGTCAGTTTGAAATTGTTCCACTGATATCAATTTTCGTACAGAGCAGCTAATATTTGAAGGTGTTAGTAGCTATTTCCAAAATATGATATTCTCTTATGAAACTGGATTATATTTGCATGAGTGAATTTTTAAACACGAACACTAATTTCATGAATAGTTCAAGAGTCAGTAGTCAGTAGACTTAAGACAGCGACAAGACTGACACTTGAATATTTTATATTACTCTATAATCATTATTATCCAAAAATCAATGGCAGACAGCTATGAGACTTCTGAAATCTTGGCAGACATGCACTTTTGAAAATCCAAAAAAAAAATAAAACAATACTTAGGTCAGTTATACAAAACTGAAATGTATTTAATATTATTAACAATTTTATTTCAAGCTTATATTCAATACGTCAGACATTTTGCTCAGTTCTAATATCTCGGCAGATCAAGAGAACTTCATCTACTGAAAACGCCAAATTGGTTAGGGAAACGCACGTCGTGAAAAGAGTATTGCAGTTCTGGTGTTCGGGAAAAGTCCTAGTTTTGGATTTATTGCCAAGAAATGGTGCTATTTTATCAACTGCCTAATGTTTTGGTGAAAAAAGTCAATGAGAGGTTTCTTGAACTCTACTTTTTCATATCTCTTCAACATATTCAATTTATGAGGTTCATGTCATAGAAGCCGTTCACTATTCTTTATTGATGATAAAAATACAATAACCTGGGGATATGTCAATTTTGTTCAGTTGAATTTTAAATTCCTTTTGAAAGTCACCCTTTAAATATCACAAGTGCTCTCTCTGCAACAAGCTGAGTTCCGAATACAGTTCCGAAAGTATCAGAAGAGAAGTAAAACAAAATATTCTTGACACAGATCCTCAACTTTATAGCACATTCATAATACATTCTACTACTAGTCAGCGATAAAAGAAACTGATAGATTTGTCTTTTTTTCTGAACGATAGAAGAATTTGTACTGTATGTAGTTTTAGCTCTCAGAAAGTCATAGTATTAAAGATTTTCTAGAAAGGAATGGAATTTATCATTCAATACAATCTGATGACCGGTTTTTAATTTCGTAACACAGATGTGTTCATACTGAAAGAGCATACCTGAGGAAGCTGTTGCATAGTAAAACACGTGTTGTGGTGTTTTGAACTGTTTAGTTAAAATCCACCAACAAACTGTTATTTTAATACGTTATGGATTTTCATCAAGAATCGGCTCAGCAAGTACAGGCTCTGGTCTGCTCTTTATGTCTCTGTGCGTGGTGTGTAAAGCTGAGATGTACGTAGTGACTTCAAAGATCTCCACGAATAAGGTAATCTTTGTGAATCATCTCGTTTTTGAGGCAGTTGGGACGTTTTTCCATTTGAATAGCTTCGTTTTTCGGTGGCAATGGTTTTGGTGTTTTCGTAGCTTATTGTGTGGCCTGTTTCACGATTATGTGTGAAGAGGGATGAGACTGGATCTGATTTACGGATAGCAAGAGCATATTCATAGGCTCTTTTGGGAGGCTCTTCTGTGGGTCTGGCCGATGTGAGTTCTGGAACAGGGGGAACATTGTATTTCGTATATTATGTCCTGTGCCTCATTGGGTATTGTGTCCTTAGGTGTTCGTAGAAAAATGAAAATCTCATTGGTGGCTGTTCTTATCGTGCTTCTTCAGAATTCGGCTCACTTTGTCGGTAACTCCATGAATATAAGGAAGAAAAACTTTTGTGTGATCCGTCTATTCATTGAACTGTTTTGAGGTACTAGTTTGCTGAAGTTGTATGGATCTTTGGATTTGGGATTTGGGATAGTCATTTTGGCAAAGGGCGGATTTGAATTCGTCTAGTTTCTTGGATCTATTGTGGCTGTCAGGGACTCTGATAGATATGAGAATTCAGAACGGAATTTAATTGGGCAGGAGGTTGATGGGACTTGGCATTGACGTAGCGGTTAGTATGGGTTGGATTTCGTTAAACAGTGTGAGAGAAATTATTGGATTTTTTAGGTCGAAATGTAAGAAGTTCATGTGGTTTAGGAATGTATGGAAACTTTCAAATCCAAGAGGCAATATAACAATAACGTCACCTACGTATCGAAGTCAACACGTAGGTTTCAGTTCAGACATGTCAATGGCTCTGTTTTCAAAGTCTTCCATTTAAAGGTTTGTAAGGACTGGAGAGAGTGGGGAACCCATGGGGGTACCTTTCACTTCTTTGTAAAATTTGTTCTGGAAGAGAAAATAGATGCTTGACATGCTGTGGCTAATGAGGTTGAGAGTGACTCGGGGAATTTGGTGTTGTTTCGAGGACGGACAAGGTTTCGGGTTCAACCCGGACTTCAAATTATCTTCAATTTATTATCAAATGAGTGATACTAAACTAACTGGAGTTAGAGTACGAACACCTGAATTTTATAAACACGAAACAAAAGATGATAAATTTCAGTTTCAACCATTTCTGCTTATAGGCTTTGATATGTTCTGTGATATGTTGAATGCTGAATCTTGCTCAGTTTCAGGTCTATCCAAAACTTGGTTGGATTCTAGTGTATAAAATTCCAAACTTTAAACTCATCAGGAATAATAGGCAAGGGAGGGTTGACGAATATCATGAGTTCATAACTTTCGAAAATCCCCATTCTAATGACACATCTCTAGAAAGTTAATGGGTATCTACTACACTTGCTGGCAAAAAGTTCTGTCTGGTTCAGTACTCAGACCTCCTAATAGCAATCTGAATTCTTCATTGGTTGCTTAGAAAATTGAATAACATGTTATAACACAATACGGTGGAGAACTAAATGTTGATTCATTGAAAGGTAATGACAATAGTAGAACCCAATTGAAAAAATTATTCTCAAAATGCTATCTACATCAAATTATCACTGAACACGTTAAACACCGAACTCGAACAGTGGGTCAGATAATTTTTAACTTTGTGAATTTTCTGAGTTTTTTTATTTCATGACACGCTATCTTGCATATTCTCACTCCTTAAGTAATTATGGTACTTTGTTTACTTGCGTTTATAGAATATTAGTACTAGTTTATTCATTTGTGGGTAACATTGGGGGTTGCATGGAAGAGGAACGTTGTTAAATGCTTCCTTCCTGATTAATTTTGTTTATATACTTGTATTTCTTTGAAAACATGAAATTATTGTTACTATTTTCATCGTAATAATTGTTTGTAAACTATTTATTGCCTCTTATTCATGACAGTATTCAAATTGACTCGAAATTTCTTCTGCTTGTATATAATTTACGATTAACCGAGTATCCACAGCCTTCATTGGAGGTAATAAAAAGAGGTGAAAGTTCAAATGTATTTACTGAATAATCGAACCATAGTGTGTGTTTATCTAGGCGTTTTTAACGTCCTACGAAGAATAAGCCTCCTTTGAAATTCACCGAACTGAAAAACCATTAGAATAATAAAAAATCAACTTATGCAAGCATGTGTGCTTCGTTAGGAAATCGAGTTCTTCGCTATGTAAATGTTTTTATTTATAACCTACCTTTTGAAGCTTGGCAAGAAAGTTGTGAACGTTAATTTGTCTTTAAAATTAATCATCCATATCATTGTTTCCTGGAGTTGGAATTTATACACGGTGTAGGTATGACAAAATTTTTAAGAAATATAATGATATGAGAATAGAAGAAATATATTATTCAATTGCAATAAGATTTAATGAAAATAATAATGTAATTTTTTGTAGTATAATTTCCACGGTTTTGACGACTGAGCCGTGGCTGTCACAATGTTACAAATTTCTAGGATTATGACCAATTATGAATCTGATCATTATGCATAAAATGAAAGCAGAACTTTATCACGCATTCAAAAAACACACTTCAATGTGATATCTCCTCTTGAAACTTTACAAAACCTCGACACGTGTTTCGCAATACGATAGCATCTTCAGGCGTCACAATACTCCAGTCAGTTCTATTTTATCATTGCAGAACTTTATCACTCAAACAAGCAATGTTCAGTTATAAAATTTTTTAATGTTATTCAGCAGTTATTAATCATTGTTATTCAAGTCTAATTATATAGGGATTTAACTGGTAAATGTTCATTTGCGACTGTAATCAGTCAGAAACAATAACAATGTTTTCTAATACCAGTAATAATTCATTTATTTATGAAAAAAATGCAATAACCAAAGTTTTACAAAAATTAGCTTATGAATATATCTCAGCTCTTACATATTTATACAAATAATAGGTGAATATTTTTCTTATGGAAAAATTCTTTCTATTCTTCTTTCAATTTTGTAGCTTCATATATTTTCGGAATTAATTTTATGCTATCGCACTTCCTTTTCCTTCTTTTTCTCTTTTCTTCTAAAAATATGGAAATTTCGCGAGGTGGTATCCATTGAAAAAATAATTTAAATGTAACACATGGGCTGAAAAGTCCCGGGCCTAAGATAAAAAACGCGTTTTTTTGTTCAAAATTGGCTTTTTTCATCGTAAACACCATCAAGAGCCACAGAGTCATTATAGAACCCCCCTAATATTTCAATACTTTTGTAAAACGATTTATCTTTTGCCTCAAAAAAGGCCTCATTTTCAACATTAACTTCTTCATTCGAGCTAATTTCTTACCGGTGAGCATTTTTTTGAGGTCTGCGAACAGCCAGTCTGTAAAAAATACTGTGAGTGGCCCATTCTTCATTGATAGTAACCTTTATGTCAACCGATATTTGCAAATTTTACAAAATTTATCACCAATTTTAAATTTAATTCCGTTTATTCAAGAGGACAAAATTTGGTATCAGTTAGATGGAGCTAGTGTTCATTGTAGTGTAGCAATTGGACAATTTTCAAATGGAACATTCAATAGAAAATGGATAGGACGTTATTCATGCCGGCGTGCCCACCAGATTGAACCTCAATGGATTTTCAATTATTGAACGGGCACACTTGCAGACCGGTTTCGGGCTATTTGGCCTCTCGTCACTCTATGGATTTCTTACAGGGTTTATTGAAGAACGAACTTTGCGAAGGGATAGAGAACATTTAAAAACTGTGATTACTAATAATTGTGTGGGGGATAACAACCGAAGCACATTACGATTTCAGTCAAGCATTCTGTAAGAAGGACCGAACTGTGCATGTTGCGGGATGGACATCATACTGAGATGTAGAATACATCTTTCGGAAACGTGGTTTTGTTTTCAAATTGAATTATAAGAATTATTTTGGACAAGAAAATCTCAACAAATTGATTGCAATGTGTTTGTGCTGAAATACTCATTTTAATACTTACTTTTTTTTGTTTTGTGATTCCCGAAATTTTCAAAATAAGGTTACTTTACTCTTATCTCAAAATCAACACCAGAGAGCGCTTGAATAATAAATGCGTTATGTTTGTGTTTCAGATAGTTGCCATGCAGTGAAAGGCAGAAAATGAATTTCGTCGGCGGTCGATGTCTAAGCTTGGCTTTACAACTGACCGCCGGAGCCTCGTTTATTTTTTATATTCGAGGATTGAGTTCTCTGTCGATTCCAAAGATGTCTGAAGAATAGTTGAGTCCAGCATTGCATTTGTGGTACAGCACAGCAACTCTGATGAGACCTTTGATGGGTCGAAACAGCAGTCTGATGTTGAATCATAAATGCGTTGTGTTTGGGCTCTGGTTTTCAGATATTCCATTCAATTATTATATATTGCCGAATGTATTATTGTGACTACTTTTATACGTTTTTTGAAGAATAGGGTAATATCTTCATTCTGGCATATAAATACTATTAGCAGGTGATTATAAATTACATTTATCTATCCGAAACTATTTTTTCGCTGAAAATAAGAATAACCCATTTGTAAGTAAATAGTTTCGAAACTTTTTATCAATAGTAAAATTCTAGTCAGATATAGAAGAATAGTCAATCAGCAATAACATTATATAATGAGCTACCTATTACGTTGAAGAAATGTGGAAAACCAATATTCGAACTTAGTTACAGTAACTTTAATGAGATGGATGCAAACACTTTTTGTCTATAATTTCCATCAGGTATTTTATTCTTACGACCGGTTTCGGGTTCTAACCCAGCATCAAGTAAAAACTAACATTTTGAAGCCAACACCGGGTAATATGGGGTTACAGGTAGGCTGGAAAGCGAGGTAGTTATTGGATAAGGTTACCAACTATAAAATTCAACACTGCAAATTGTAGAGATTACCGAGGTTGTCAAACTTATAAATTCAAGAGTGGAGACCTACATAAATCGAGTTGCTCGTTTAGGGGTATATATTTCGGGTTTTTTTATTAATTTCCAGTCCTTCCAACAAACTCATTTTCTTCCCTTTATTACATGTGTGTAGAATTTTGAGATTAACTTTATTTATCTTGCGTTTTGATTCTTGAAGATGTTCATACATTGTTCATACATAGATATTCTAATCTATGGACGATGGTCTAGGCGTCACCAGAGGGCGGACCGCGGTCCGCATCCGGACCGCCGACCCATTTTGAGCGGACCGCGAGAACACAGTAACTTGCACTAATGGAGGCTCGCGTCACTCTTTTTA
>WOGR01007440.1:0-12405 GCA_015342045.1 Leptinotarsa lineolata | reverse complement strand
TTCTCGGACCCAATGATCACTTACCCTACGGTGTGGGGAGTGGTCGTTGGTTGCTAATGCTGGCGCGCCCTCTCGAATGTATCGGGGCTTCGGGGGATAGGGCCTGACCAGCGCACACTGCGGTGGTAAAAAAAAATAATTATGATAATAATAGGAACTGTCGGGAAAGAATAAATGCTGCTATGAATATGCTTGCCGTTCCAATCTTACTTTACTCGTTTGGAGTAGTGAAGTGGACTCGGGAACAATATCAACTTGATGTAAAGACCCGAAAAATAATGCATCTTCATAGAAGGTTGCATCCCAAATCATTCGTTCTAAGCTTGTACTTTACTCGACAACAGGGTGACCGAGCACTTTTGAGTTTGGTGTGTCTGCATGACATAATGGTACTATATGGTGTCTGTGAAGTCATTAGGAGTTCGGATTCCCCTCTCTGAATGGTCGGCGACCATAAGAGAACAGAAGTTGAAATATTTATCTTCAGGGCAGCTGCCAGAGCAGCTGATGAACTTGGGTTAGAACTAAGTGATCACAACATTGTCACCGAGCAAGAACCCCTTTCAGCAAAAGACCCACATAAAAGCCGCAGAGATCACTCTACTCCTGCAGCAACACAAGAAAAAGCCAATGCATGAGGTTTTCTTTGACAACATTGAGGACTTCGGCTCATCAGACCACCTGATATCAGCTTCCTTCAGGTCGAGTGGGCTGAAGTCGAGAACTTCGAATTTCGGTTGATAAGAGGATAAAGCTTAGCTATCCTCATTTGAATTTGCTCATGGTAGATTCGACGTGGTGTTTCCAGTTGAGACCACACTCTATCATAAGACCTACGAACTTGACCCGAGACTGTCATTCGATCTCCCTGCCTGAGATCGTTACCCTCGTGTGCGGAACTGAAACTGGTCGTGGTGCGTTTGTATTTGAAATGGTACTAGATGTCGGACGGCCGACTGCTCTTGTATCTGATTGGTCCAACCCTTCTTCAATTATTGAGAGAATTTTTGTGGGAAGTGCCGGTATTCATGTCCCATTGATATAAGAACTCTCTTTCCTACGGTTGAAACTATTCTTATGTTTCTGTATTCACATTTCTGAATAGCCTTGGAAAGTAACCTCTGGTTTTATGAAGAACTCGCGTGCTTCCGAAAGCAATGTCAGGACTCCCCCTCTGAGAAAGCATGTTCTGCAACTGCCGATTTATCTATTCGGCCATAGGAACAAATTCTTTTGTGCTCAGTCAAGCGCGTTTTGATGTTTCTTTTCGTAGAACGATGTAGAACGAACCACAACTAAATGGTATTCGGTATACTCTGGAGTACTTGATGGATCCCTGGAGTATTTTGCTGACCTGAGACTATTCTTTATCGTTCTACCAATATTTAAAAATATTTGGACCAATCTGCTACAAGATGTAGGTACTGGTACGTCAGTAGGCATTGTTTTTTGTTCAATTCTAAATATGAGTTTCATTAATTCGGACTTCCATCCTCGAATATGATATAACATGATTTGAAATCCCTGAAAAAATCAAAAGAATTGAAAATAATAGCTGTAAATAACAAATATATCAAGCTTATGAGACAATGGAACTCCGAACTAATGAAACTTACCATGAAACATTGTCAGCCACCTTCAAACAAAAATTCTTAATATATTTTTTACTATCCTGTCTCTTCTTTCGCACAGTATCCACACGAAAAAAATTGTCATTTTTCATATTTTAGCCACTATATTCACTAACACAGCATACTATCGATTAGCCTGAAAGTGATATATTATCTCAGATGAGGTGAAGTCAATATACGACTTGCCTGTTTTTATCATGCATGTCAGTAGCTTTCTGTAAAGGTATGACAGATGGAGATTACAATGTCAGTATACAATGGATAAGTAAAGAAAAAGAGTCACTATGGTCTATTTGATATGTGTACCAAATTCAGGAAGATAAGTTCCGTTTGTCATATTATTCAATGCGGATAAATATTTTTACAAACACCCAGATTAAATCTCACTGTCTAACACAAGACATCTCACATTAATTCAATTTATATGAAACCAATTCAACGCACACATTGACTGTTTTTGACTGAATGAAATTTGGGTCAACTTGTACTAAACGTTTGATGTTTCTGCAGTAAATACTGGTAAAAAAATCAAAGTATTCAATTCAATTTTTTTTAGGTGAATTGGCCGTATCCTACTTGTTCACTAGGTATAGGTTCAACTGGGATGAAGTGGATTTCAGTATATTTTCAACGTACAGTATGTTGACGAATCTTCTAGGTGAGAATGAATTTTTTTAATTATTCAAAAGAGTAAACCCAATTGGACCCAACCATGATAAATGCAGTTTGGCCTAAATAAAACCTCGGACATGACCCACAAGATAATTTATACCGATTTTTCTGAAACTGAACTTCTATCTCTGTTGTTCCTAATGTGCATGCCTAAATTTTTGTTGATCTTGAAAGCAATATTTACACCTTCGTTGTGCAGAAAATTTGAAATATTCCTAGTGGGTTAACCTAAGTAGGTTGAGGTTCTATAACTTGCATCCTCCTCTCTCCGAATTTTGTAAACTCTCAAAGCTTGGCTGTATAACTTTTTTGATAATAGAGATAATTGAAATTCGCATCTGACAGAGGAATATTTATCAGTCTTTGGATCATACTGTTGAATTCTGCTACTTTGTGCTGATATGGGTGGGTGGACGAATTATGAATGATGATATCTATACGTGCTAGTTTATGATAAATTGTAAAATCGTGATTATTGTTAACTTTCGATATTGTCAAGTCCAAAAAATTTATAGGGTTCTCCTTTTCCATCTCCATGGTGAATGTGATGGAAGGGTGGATAGAGTTGATGAAATTCAAGAACTCAATCAGTTGTCTGTTCGTTCTTGTGAAACAAACCAGGATATTCACATATCTATACTAATACAAGAAACTTCTTACCAGTGGGTTACTATTGAGTTCTTGTATTTTGTGAATTGATAAATCTTTTAAAAAAGTAATTTTCATCACTCGTTGATATTTCTCACGGGAAAATTTTCCGCAAATTTTCATCAGAAATGTGTTTTCACTCTGGTAAAATTTTTACGTGAAATAATTGATATGTATTAAAGTGAAAGGTATACCCTGTTAGATGTGAATAGAGTTCATTTGTAGAGTTGAAAATCAGTTCATCTCATCTCCTGAACACGCCAACTTGGTTGAAGAAAAATTAAAATAAAACATACAGTGTTTCTTTCTGGAAATGAGGAAGTGCCTATTGAAATCAAATAATTAATAGATTATGGAAGAAACAATTAACATATTAACTGGCATATTATCAGTAATGATTGACAGATTTTAAAAGGGTTAACAGACACATCAATATTTTGTCATTTCGTTAATCCCACTCTGAAAGCTGTCTAAACTGTGGTACAAATTTTTGAAGAAATACTATCTTTTCTAATGATGTTACTCGCTACAATGTTTTGCTTGAATGCTTTGAGTAGATATTCACCTTTAACAAGCATTTTGTCATTATATAAATGGTCCAAATATCTGATTCATTGGCTGATTTTTCAGGTTCGAGTATATCTGTTGGCGTTTTCAGTCACATTTTGAAAATCGACGATGCTATCATTGGTATTTATTCCTGTATGAGTAAAATCCTGTCTAGCTTTGTCTATGGATTAGCAAAAACTCCATTGATTTTCTATCTAGGTAAGTTGATTATTTATCTAGGTAAGTATTAATAATGAACCTTTTTTTTCAAGAACACCAAATTCTTGAAGTGAATCAAATTTAAAACTTGTCAGTTTCATCTTTTTAAAAAGATCGTCAAAAATGTGGAGATACGCATTTGAAAATATGTCTGTGTTGCAGTTATTGTATTCTCTGTTGGTGTTTATGCCAGGGTAGTGATATTTGAGCCAAGGATAGTCTTATGTTTTACTTTATCCATTCATTAATACACCGACCTGTTATTTGACGAAAATGGATAATACTATCAATGATAATAATTATGTAATTTTCACATTATAAAATTCAATCTAGACGCGTAGCGAAACATCAAACATGATTGTCATCATAGATAATTTCGTCTATTTAGTTTCATTCATACAATATGAAAAATATTTTCATTTCAAGTATCCACTTAAAAAATCTTGCCTCAAATACCTCAAATGATGTGTTTTTTACATAATTCGCATAATCTTGAAAATCCTTGAAAAATGTCATAGTGAAGTTGAATGGTGCTATCATTTTGAATTCTTCAAGAAAGATCAGTTTATCAAACATGAAACACAAGACGAAATATCAATCGTCTATAATATAGATATGAAAGAGTGTATGCAGACATAAATGGAAGTAAAACAAAAATTGCAAAAATTCGACATAACAGAGATTAGAACCCGGTTGTCCTATTTGTTAGACAGGCGCAAAATTAAATCAAAAACAGTTGATTCGAAACTATTATGAACATTTCTTTCCGTATCTCATTGAATATTCCATTTCTTCTCGCTCTGAGGTGTGGGAAGAAATGGGAAAAAGATTCTTAAAGGTGGGCACGCTTCACGACGCCCACGACGTCTCAAGTCAGCGTCTCCTGTCATGGATTATACGCTTATTAATGTGTACAGATCGCTGCAAGAACGTGTGCGCTATGTCTATCTGATTTCTGATGTGCCTCCTGAAAAACTTTCATACAAAAAACAAGATAGAAAATGCTACGATAAGTTGTGCTTATCAGTTGTTGAGGAACGTTACGGAGCTTTCCATTTCTTAAGCATCAGATAAAATCCGTCTCAGATCTCTTAGAGATCTCATCCACTTCAATTAGCGCTTTGAGATTCACAAAAATAAAGAAGACATCTGATTATCATTGGTCCATGTCTGGAGAGTCGCGATGACGCGCTTTGCTGTGAGATGGAGTAGTGGATGGGGAATCTAGGTTTTTGGCTACAAGCGTACTGTTTACTGTGGTCCTTCCTGAGAAATGTCGGACATTCCATATTGTCGTTCACTATGCTGCTGAATAGTAAGTTGTTGGGGTTGTCCCACTAGCTGAGAGTGCGGAGGTGCTGATATATATTCTTGGGGGCGATTCACCTCTCTGCGGAGTGTCAGTTCCACGAGTTTCTATTCATGAGCTGGGCAACTCAGGCTATTCGTCGGATAGTGCCTTCCTGTACATTTTGAGTAACTGGTTGCCCTGTTGCAATTAGCCGTAGCGTGTTTCGATAGTTGGCGTTGATGGCATTGTACCATATGCTTAGAATTTCTCCTCAATTTCCAACTAACCCTCATTTGCAAGATAGACGGGACGTTCTTTCGTAGATATTTAAGTGTGATTTTGTATAGAATATAGAAGACTCCCTTGAGTCCACATTTTGTATATGTTTATCAGCACTAGCTGGTATTTTTTCTGTAAAATGTCCACAATATCTGGTATTGATGGCTTGGCGATCCATCCACTTAAGATAAATTCATGGGTTTCATCTTTGGGCATCGTATAGGCATGGTATTCCACGTTATTGAGTTGTATCGTCCTAATTGCTGTTTCGTGGTCTTTTCTACATTGTGTGTAGAATAGTATTGACCTTCCAGTATACTTTACAGCAAAGTGTTCGACTATACTATAGAAGCCAGCAAGTAGAATAACCGTCGAATCTCTCGTGGTGTATGTGCGAAAAGTGTGAAATTTGTTAATTATAAATAACTGAAATCCATGCTTTCGAAGATCAAATTGTTATTTCATTCTAGAATAGCTCACAGAAGCGGAATTTTGGTATATACAAACGTGAATAAAAGGAAAATCAAATGGAAAAAATTCACCCAACCGGAATTCAAACCGTATCTCCTGTTTGCCAGACTTCAATCAACCACGGTATTGAAACCACCAAGTAGAATGACCGTCAATAGAGTATTTTGTGGTATTATTGCGGGCCACATTTTTTCAATTCAGTTTCTGTCTCATTCATGAATATGCATACATGCTTCCATTAAACACAAGTAACATTCAAGGAAAGTTTGAAATTTCTGTTATTTTTCTAGAACGCAGGGACATAGGCATTAGGTAAAACACAAATTAGAAAACCATTGGAAAATAAGGCAAGGTAGATTTTATTTATTTTTTTGAGGACAAAAGACAAGCACTACGGGAAAATCCTTAATGTGCTCTAAGCGGTGTCTTTGCAAAAGTTGCAATTCACGTTGGATTCGAATCCCTGGCTATTGATTTGATTTGGGAAAATGATATCAGGAACTTCATTCCACATAGACGCAGTTCTCTGAATGGGAGAGTTTTCAAACAGTAAAGTTCGAAGTGTACTGAGTTGAACCCCAAAATGATGAGCAGCCACAGACCGTCGTGTATTTCGTCGCTCTAGGTGAAATCAAATGTGCCAAGTTACTTGAACACCTCTCGTAAAAGTATCTATAAAAGATAAACAAATCTCCAACCTTTCTTCGATGTTCCAGAATATCAAGTTTGCAACTGATCTTCGTGTCTCCAATCAGGCGGATGGCATCGAAAGTTGCTGAGATGTGTATAGTTTCCTGGTTCGGAATAGTGTTTCAAGCTTTTAAGAAGCAGCTTTTGCAAGTCCAGCAACATTATCGTGCCAAGACATATTGGTGTCCATTCTAACCTCCAACAAACTTATTGAAGCAGAAATCGGAATTAACTGTTCTACCATTAATATATCCGGTTCAGAGACATTCATCTTTTTGGAGAAAACCGAAGCCTGGGTTATCGTAGCATTGAATTGAACCTGGTTATTTCCACCCCAGTGGATTGCAGATGTTTTTATACTTTACCAAAGGAATTCTCAATGAATTATCAGGATATATTGATCGAATTTAGTTCAACTTGGGAAAGAGATTCTGATTTCGAGGTAGAATTCGAAATATCCCTGTTTGTTATGTTCTTCAGATCAAAATTAACTTTGGAATGATAAAATCTTAAGTTGCTATGTTCTAATTGATATTTAATTTTTTCAGGATCAATTTTGGAAATACTGAATGGTACATCACTCATAGCCACTAGGGCCATAGCTTCAAAATTGGTACCGTCCGACGAACTAGGTATGTATCAACCGTTTATAAATGAGATAAACAATAACTAGGTCATATTTGGAGTAATGGTTGAAGAAATTAATTGCCGCATATTACTGACATACTCGTACTAATCCGATTTTATCCATCCAGATTCCATTGGATTGTGGCAAAACTGACTATTTCAAAGTACTATTGAATGGTGCAAAAATCGATTACAGTTTTTTGGTCTCAAAAATGTATCAATTATATTTTTGATTTATTTTCTTCATCAGCAGATGAATTGCAGATATGTTTATACTTCACCATAGGAATTCTCAATGGATTCTCAGGAAATATTTCATCAAATTTTCACCTAGTTATTTGTTCAACTTGAGCTATCCTCAACTTTCAAGGTGGCTCAAGAAAAATTACGGAAAATTTTAATTATTATGTCTCTCCTTATTTTGACTTTCGTAGTTCTCAGTGAACAACTAAAAATTTATCTTTATCGATTTTAAGTTCATATAAAATCCTTCAGAGTAGTTGAATCTTTCAGAAATCAATGATGAGAACTCCTTCTTAGTTTAGAAAAAATCATGGAAATAGAATTGACTCCCAATTCCCGGTACATTTTATTCTGAATAATTTTTCAGATAACATTCAAAATTTCACTCTCAAGTACTTTTCTTAGAAAATTTAAATCCTGAATGAATTGACAGATCATTGTTCTAAAAACTGATGATGATTTTATATTAGCATTCGTAGATTATTTTGAAATTTTCTCTATCAAAAACAAACTTCATTTTCTCCACATGGAATTTCTATAGCTACAACCTTGACAATCAATATCTTCCACGAATTTCATGTGAACTGTTTTCAGTATAGAAATATAATGACTATAATATCAATGTTACAAAAATATGCATTACAAAAAATATGAAAATAAAAACTATCTCACTACATGGGAAACATTTTTTAGGTGTATACCTAATTTTTGATTGCAATGAGATTATCGATTTTGAAACTTGGCTAAACTCTAGGAGCCGAACTGGTTTTTTGTATACTATATAGGTTTTATGATCTATCACAACCTCAGAACATACAGAACTTTAAAAATGCAAATTTGGTAGTGCTTTCTCTACTAGAGAAAATTTTTCTTAGGGTTTACCAGTTTCTATACTCAGATAGAAGTGGGTAGAGAACGTTCCTTGCGATAGATATCTCTCGAATACTTTTACCATCAACGCTGGTGTTCCCCAGGGATCCATATTGTCTCTAACCATCTTTTTATCAACGACTTATTGAAAAAAAAAAACAAGAATCCAATATATTGCTTCACTGACGACAGCACACTTCTCTCGTCATTCCATTTGGATTCCAGGACATCGGCAGGAGGAAGTTGCATATCTTAATGAGGATATAAAGTAATTTCGAATTGGGGTGAAAGTAATCAGGTTCAATACGATACCACAAAAACCCAGGCATTGGTTATCTCCAAAAAGATGAATATCTCCGAACCGTATATAATAATGTCAAGACAGAAAATTCCGCGTTTCGCTTCGATAAGTTTGTTGGGGGTTAAAATGGACACTTATATGTCTTGGCACAAGCATGTTACTGGAATTGCAAGGGCTGCTTCTCAAAAGCTTGGAACACTGTTCCGAACCAGAAAACTGTACACACCTCAGCAACTTTTGATGTTTTATAAAGCTCAGATCAGACCTTCTTTGGAGTATTGTTCTCATGTAAGAAGCTCCGCCCCTAAGCATACCCTGAAGCTGCTGGATTCCATCCAGAAAAGAGCCATCCGCCTGATTGGAGACGCAAACATCACTTGCAATCTTGATAGTCCGGAACATCGAAGAGAGGTTGAAGATTTGTCTCTCTTCTAAAGATACTTCCACGGAAGTGTTCGAATGACTTGGTACCTTTGATTCCGCCAAGAGCGGTACATATCAGAAATTCGCGACGGACTGTGGCTGCTCATCGTTTTGAGGTTCAACTCAGTACACCTCGAACTTCACAGTCCAAGAAGTCTTTTATTTGAAGAACTGCGTGTACGTGGAATAAACTTCCTGAAATCGTTTTTCCAAATGGATTCAATCAAGCCCTGGAGACATACCAGTGAGCTTCGACTTGGTCTCCTTGTACACGATGGTTCCGATCAAGGACACGATATGGCTAATTGGCGCAGATTTAACCGTCCTCTTCGCTCATTGTTCGTCATCAACTTATTTTCAGTAAGATGGTGTTTCTACGAACAAGCGCATGGTACCGCAATAGGCAGTCTATTGAGCCAGGCGGTGGCAAACTTTTCCATGGAAAATTTCTAACAACGGGCCATAGAGCAAGTGGCTTAAAAACCATATTGTTGGTTGCGTTATGTTGATGACACGTTCGTGGTATGGCAAGATGATGAAGAGACACTAAACGATTTTTTATAATATTCGAACTCTCTCAACACAAAAATCCACTTTATAATGAAAGGAGAAACTCAAGGGACTCTAGCCTTCTTGGATGTTCTTGTGAACCAACGTGAAGTTGGTACATTGGGCCACAGAGTGTGCAGGAAACCAACACACATAGACAGGTAGCTGAATAAAAACTCTAACCACCAGCCACAACGAAAGGGAGAAGCAATTGAGACATTGGTTGAGAGAGCACGACGTATCTGAGAACCTGAGAGTCTTCCTAAAAAACTCAATCACCTAAAAATGCCTTCAAAGGGAATGGGAACAGTGAAAGAGAATTCGAGTAGGCCATACGACCAAGGAGACAGAACGCCAAAGTAACCCCAGCTAGGATATTAGAGGGAAAATCTATCCCTCTGTATGTTACAGACCGAATCTTCAAAAAATACAAAGTGAAATCAAAATTTAGGCCAACACAAACTATCAGAAAAAGTCTTAGATCAGCTAAGAATCCCGGAGAACCTTTAACAATACCCAGAGCATAGCGGATTCCTCGTAACTGCGAATCGGTCTACATCACAACCACGAAAAGAAGTATATGTTTATGTACCTCTGAATACAAGAGAGAAAAATCAGCTGTAGCCAAATGTTCTGCTCTTGGTGGAATCAAATGTGCCAAGTCACTTGAACACTTCCTATGGAAGTATCTATAGAAGAGAAAAATCTCCCCAACGTTTCTTCGATGTTCCAGACTATCAAGGTCTTGTCTCCAATCAGTCAAATAGCTCTTTTCTGAATGGAATTCAGCAGCTTCAGGGTATGCTTAGGAGCGGAGTTCCATACATGAGAACAATACTCCAAAGATGGTCTGATCTGAGCTTTATAAAGCATCAAAAGTTGCTGGGGTGTGTACAGTTTTCTCATTCGAGACAGTGTTCAAAGCTATTGAGAAGCAGCCTTTGCCGTTCCAGCGACATGATTGTGCCAAGTCATACTGATATCCATTTTAACCCCCCAACAAGATTATCGAAATGAAAAGCGTAATTGTCTGTCCTGGCATTATTATATCCGGTTTGAAAACATTGGAGAAAATCGATGTGGGTATTTGTGGCATTGAACTGAACATGGTTACTTTCACCCCAATTCGAAATCACATTTAGATCCTCATTAATATGCAACCTCCTGCTGCCGGTGAAGATGTGCCGATATCCTGGAATCCAAATGGAATGACGAGAGAAGTGTGCTGTCGTCAGCAAAGCAATTTATTGGGTTCTTGGTTTTTTCCAGTAAGTCATTGATATACAATATAAAAAAAGGGTTGGAGACAATATGGATCCCTGGAGAACACCAGCGTTGATGGTAAAAGTATTCGAGAGATATCCACTTTCAGGGGACCTTCTTTCAGGTAGCATTCATAGCATCGAAGTTTGGCCAGCAAACCCTCTTGCCAAACATGGTCAAAAGCCTTAGAAATATCAAGCGCAACAGCTCTTAACTCTCCATCTTTTTCGATTGCGTTATGACAAATATGAGTGACATACGATAGAAGGTCGCCTGTTGATCTTTGTTTCCGAAAGCCAGTACGATGACGGATACTTCATCAGGACCAGATGCCTTGTTGATATTGAGCTGTTTCGAAATTCGCCTGACTAGAGGTTGTCTAAAAGTATTTTCAGGTATTGTGGATTCTAGTGTGGGAATGGTGGGTGGTAGCTTTCCCCAAAAATCGACTGTGGAGTGGGACACAAATTGTTCAGATAGTAGATTTGCTTTTTTATGGCTGTTGTTGCAATTGAACCATCCGCTTGTGTGAGTCGTGAAATTGTGGATTTCGTGAAGTTTCCATTAACAGCTTCAACTACCGACAAGAAAGATCTGAACCCGTTGCGATTTGCAAGCAGTTTATCCCGTATTCTCTGATTCCGAAGTTCTTTGCCTTCACAGAATATCTTCCGTGACTTCAGAAGCACAAGTTGGTGGATCGTTAGAGCTGAAACAAACATCTAGAGAAATTTCGAAAATGGTCTTGGAGATCCTCCCACTCAGCAGATCTGTAATGGCAAACTTTGTGCGGCTTAGATTGTTTCCCAACATTTATCACTCAACATTGAAGGCTAGCGCATTCTCCATCACGGTCAGGAATCCTAAATGGCTCATTTACAATCTGAGTAAGTCCGCTGCTTATTGCAAAAGCTTCAGCTCCGCGACCTTGTTCGTCGTTGATATTTGTGAATTTGGGCCATTCGATATTGTGGACATTGAAGTCACCAAAAATGGGAATTTTGGCACTGGTATGATTGATTTACAAAAAGTCAAGGTGTTTGCAAGTGATGAGAATAGTGCCCCTATATTGTGTATCGCTCGATAGTTGATAAACGCAGCATATGAATTTAGTGATCTTTCGTGATATTATTTTAAACCACATAACATCAAAGTTTTGGGGTTCCAACATTTCCTTTCGTTGACAGGAGAGATCGCTTCTGATAAAAAGAGATATTTCAAAGTTACGTCTGAATCAGGAGTGGAAATCATGGCCGAGATATAGAAAATTGACTTTGGTGTCTGTGAGTGCAAAATATGAGGATTATTTGTTTGCAGATGTTGGAGTACTGAGTGTATATTTGAGTTGAGTCATCTGATGTTGCAGAAATCGATTTTGAAGTTGCTAGTGGGCCTCTTAGCAACTGCAGTGACCATGCTATTTCCCTGTGGACTGATGTTAGAAGGACCCTGCTGACAGTCAGAAATAGTGTTTTTCAAAAATCTTCTGCAGGATGATGCCCTCGAATCAGCCCCCATTCGGAAATCCGATATGGGAGCTATTTTACCTCCGGAGTATTCTAACCCTAGAAGCGCCATCATGCAATTTTTACTTATATTTCCTCCCTTGAAACCGGAAACAGCGGCACAGCAACGAAATGTTAGCCCGAAAGCAACTTCACGCTGCCTAAGCCGTTGCA
>WOGR01007439.1:0-12053 GCA_015342045.1 Leptinotarsa lineolata | reverse complement strand
CAAAGGATCGCGACTAATCATTGTGTATTATGGGGAAAGTAAGGATGGGTTCCGAATTCTTTGAAATTATGTGAAAAAAAATTTGAGGACTGCCATGTTGACTATTATAAGAACATGGAAGCTAATATTTTCGAGGAATGGTTTGAAAACACTATTCGCATCCAAATTTGAATAGTGTAATAGTTCGACAACGCTTCCTGTCATTCGCGACAGCTCATCCGAATGAAAATTCGAGGAAAGGTGAAATACAAAGTTTGTTAACTATACCAAAAACCAACTACTTGAAGTTTTACAGACAACAACATTTGAAAAAGTGTATGCCCTTGAGAGTATTGCTGAAAAGTATGGACACACCATACTGAGACTTCCCCCCTATTTTTGCGTTTTCAATCCCATTGAGTTGATTTGGGTAAAATTGAAACAAAGCATCAGGCGTAAAAATAATTTTACATAATTTGATGAGAAGGTAATAGAGCTAATTAAAAAAGAAATATTCAATATTACCGAATATTACCGCGGTTTTTAGCGCTTCTCACGATAGCTCCTTATCACTACCCTAAAAAACAATCTTACTGTATAATTTTCAACCAACAAAAACTACAGTCCACTTTTCCGGGAAATTGAACATCGCCCTGAAAATGGAAACCTACGAAAAAAGGGAACGAAGGGACAATATCCAGGTAGGTGCGATTTACCTTATTTTGATTGGGTTATCATATCAATTCCAATATTTCAAGGGTTCAGTGAACAACTGCGGTAATGTACATAATGTACGTGGGTACTAAAAAAAATCCATTTTTTCTTTCACTAAATTCTAGATCTGTATTTTCGATACTGTATGCTTAATTATGGGTCTAATCGGTATTCATTTGTTCGGATTTTCGACGCTCTACTGTACGACTTTTAAACAGCAAATAAAACTCAGAAATGGACAATACCAACATCATCTACTTATGATGGTTTTTGACACTAATAACAAATACACCTGCTGCAAATTTAATGCTTATTCAATATGGTGTCTATTGAAAACTGAACTTTCTTTTAGAGTAAATTGTGTAAAATTCGGAATTCCTCAAAACTTGTTTGGGACATTTTCTTCTGAAATTATAGAAGTGACACAAACAACTTGAAAAGTCACTGATTTCTGAGTTTAGAGTCGAAATCAAATATAATTTAGAGTTTAAAGTCCAAATGAAAGGTAGAACTAGAACTCTGGCATAGAATAAATCCATAACGTGACTTTCCAAACACCAGAACTGCAACACTTCACGACGCGCGTTTCAGTGTACCTCCTCTTCTGAAGACTCAGACTTGGTTGGTGGAACGCTAGTCGAGAAAAGTGCTGTTGTTCTGGTGTTTAGGAAAAGTATGTGTTTGGATTTGAAGTCGGAGTTCAACAAAATTTCGAGTTTAAAATCAAAATTGAACAATATTCCGAGAATGGAGTTAGAATTATCAAAATATTGTCATTAAGTTTTAATAGATTGAAGTCGCAATTTATGTATATATTAATATATCAAGTTATGGGTACAATACACATAGAACTGACAGCTAATACAACAAGGAATGATACAAGATTATCTATAAACGTTTGACAGTGTACAGAATGATTACTAGAAAATGAATATTTCGAAAAAACATTTTGAAATATTCACCTCTCCCAACTACCTACACCGTACGTTGTGGTAAATACTTGTCGGAAAACCATTTCCCCGGCTAATACCACGCTGGATATGGAATAATATCCGACAAACATTTAAGCAAGATACCTCTCAGAGGTTAGTCTCGCAGATGTTTCTCGTTCATCCAGCAGCAGGACCATACTGAAATTATTTATTCGAGTAGATCACCCACAGACCGGTTTCGAGGTATTACCTCTCATCATTGCAGGGAAGATCCAACCCAAACAGCAAAGTTCCATGTACCAATACTCTTAGAGATTAAACTATGTCTGAAGATTGTTATCAAGGAGAGATACATACGTACTAGAAAATAAATATTCAATATCCAACGTGGTATTAACCGGGAAGTAGTTGTTCTCCGACAGGAATTTAGCAGAACCTGCTGTGTAGGTAGTTCTGAGAGATGAATATTTGGAGATTTTGATTTCAAAATATTTATTTCCTAGTACGTATTTATCTCTATAGTCTCCAGACAGAGATTACATGTGAATGTATTTTATGTGCTACGATAGGATGTGTTTTATCTTATTTACAATTTGTAACACATCTTTTTCAAGATATTTGAGACATCCTTTCGAACACCCGAAATTCTTTTCAGCTTGGACGAATATAAAGATTACGAAGGAGCTAGAAGAGAGAACGAGATTGGATGAGATACAATTTAATAGGGCGGGGAAGGGTCCAATAGTGAAAACATATAAATACGACCCCACCAAAAAAGAAGATCCATCAAGTTCAATCCCGATTAGCGCTAAGAAGCTGTAATAAATATACATTAGTTATGTTACGTAAATTAAACAACTCAGTACTTGATTTTTTTTATTCTCTAATATTTACGCATAATATTGGATATGCAAAACAAATTAGCTTGCTAAAATTACAACACTCTATACTTATAGAAACTCATCAGATTATGGGATATATTAAATTTGATAAATATGCTTATCAAATACAACAAAACCACCCAAGGTACAGGCACCAAAAAATATCTTGTATTATTCAGAATCTGCAGGGCGTTATACCCTAAAAAAGTTATATAAAAATAATACAAACAGGAGCAAAGCCAGAAAGTATTACCCAAAAGAATAGACAAAAACCAGTCATGACTTATGATTCCATTATAAAAAAATAACTGGATGAAGTGGAGTAATATCAGCGGAGGAAAAAAAGCATTTAGGTGGACATCAAATGAAAAACCCCATTCGACATCCTGTAGATTAGTTTTCGGTTTCAAAAAAGTATTGGTTAAGTACCAAAATAAAGTAGCAACTAAAAGTCCCAATCCGATACAGTCCACAAATACAACGAAAAATAAAAACTTAACAAATTGAAGGAAGGACAGTTTCAGCACAATGGAAAACCCTACAGTGGTGATACTGAGTGCTCCGGCAAAGAGTACTAAAAACGCAGGGTCATCGCGGGCGTACTGGGATTTTGAAAGTTTTCTAGCTCTAAACACTTTGATCAATTTTTGCGGTGCGAGGAACAAATATAACATTTGCCACAGGGCGAACTGAAAATCCATCTGATCAAACTTGAAAATTTTTCGCATGTATCTAGCACACTTATTATACGCGGAAGAGATATCGCAGGGCGAAGCAGAATACACCCTGTTAGAACTCATAGTTGCAAGTTCAAGCACTTCCTCTCAACGCGATACACTGATTTATTACTTTTATCAAATGTGAATTCTCCAACGCAGCGGCCACTCTTTCCTTGTCGGCAAGCTGTTTATTCACTTGTTGCTCGGCATTGTGAGTACCGGGAGTCACCTCGACTTTAACTTTGAATCTCGCAGGCAGGCATCGCAACAATTGGACTCTAATGGAGAGACCTATGAGTGTGGCCATGCTACAGTGAGGTATAGTTGGAGTAAAGTAAATGTCCACTGTATTGTTGCCATCGTCTACACGAATGAGATCTTCTTGAACGACGTGAAGCTGCTCCAATGATAGCGGGTGTTCTGGATCGTTGATGTGTCGAATCAGATCTGAATGGAAAGAAAAAATGAGCAAACTAATATAAGAAAATGGTCAAAATTATGAAAAAAGTTATCAACATCAAGTTGAAATAGGGTTTTTGCCCTAATACTTCAAAAAATACCCAGAAAACTGGAAAAATCAAATTCTATTAGTTTTGTCCGTTTGTCATGTTTTTCAGCTCCATATCTTAATAATAATTTATTCTTCCGTGGGTACATTTCTGGATGAATGGGTATGTGAAAAAACAAAATTTTCGATTTTGGTACGATACCAATTCACATGAGATCCAAGAGTCTCCAATGCATCCTGAAAAAGTCACTGTCTGGTGTGGATTTTGGGCTTGCGACGTCAACGGTCCATATTTTTTCAAGAACGACATTGGCCAGATCATCACTGTTTACGGCGGGCAGTATAGGCCGGTGATTACTGACTACATGTGGTTTTAACAGAACGGCGCTATGTGTTACACAGCTTATGCCACATTGGATATTCTGCACGAGCAATTTGAAGGCATTCTCATCTCACGTGGAGGTGATTGATTGATGTGAACTGGCCACTGAGATCGTGCGATTTGACCCCATTAGACTTTTTCTTGTTGGGTTTCTTAAGTCGCAGGCAAATAACCCACAAACCATAGCGGTCCTCAAAACCAACTATGCCATCGGTCGAATTCAGCCTGATTTATGCGCTGCACCCAGAGAAACTGTGGCAGACATTTGAACAATGTTATATTCCACACATAATGGCATCAATAAGTCTTCTCGAACGAATAAAAAATGTCAATATGACACACTTTGTTTTATTTAAATCTAATGACAGACCCTATACTTACAGGTTAGATGGAAGAATAGGAACAGAGGTTTTATAGTATCTGCTAGCAGCTTACAAATGTTGAATTGTTCTTATACAATCTTTGATAAAGAATGGTCCTTTATTGCTGTTTCCAACCTGTTGTCTAAAAGATTGGAAACAAAATGTTCACAAGTGATTCAATATTATCTGGATGATATATCAAATACTCATTTCAATTTGGTAAAAGTTCAAATTATAGTATTGTCATATATTCGGAAACCCTCAATTTCGAACCTTTTATCCAATAATATTCATGAAGTCGCCTGTATTTAACAGGTATATCTAACAGAACACTCAGTGGGTGCTAAAATCTCATCACATACGAATTACAAAATTAATTTAGGAAACTCCAAATCTACCATTGATAACCCTAAATACAATTTCTCACTACCTTCATGCAAATTCATTAAAATCATTGATCAAAAGAAACTCACCAAATATTTCTCTACTGTCAAACTCGTCAACCACTGAATCATCCAATTCCTCTTGAGTGAAAGACCTTTCTTCGATACTCTCGTAGATATTAGGATTTTGATTTTCAAGCTGATCAACTGACATAATACTCAGTTAACCTTGGTCATACGACAGAAAAAATATATTTATATATTCTATTTCCAATAAAACTATAATTTAAGATTACTTCACTTTCAAACTACCAACAAATATCCAACCACAAATGACAAATGTCCCTAGACTTGCGTTCGTCGACCACGAAAAAATAAGTGGTTTGTGATTTGTGATGTAAACGCGCTAGACTAGGATATAATAGGTATGTTCGTTTAATAAAAAGGCTGAGTACTAGCACAGAACACCCTAGGTGTTCTGTGTAGATAGGTTGTTCTGTGGCATTAGTTCGCTCGTTCTATAATGCAGATCTGTTGTCTCAGTTACATCTGTTCCGTGTTCGATATTTACGTTTGCGAGAAAAAAAATTGATCAGTTAGCTCCAAAATCAACGTTAAGATCTCAATAAAAGTTAAATTATTAACTTTTGGTGAAATTTTTGAGTCTTGTCAACACATCACTGTCTTTAGAAAAGACTTTGTGACACATTTCTATTGATATAATAATGGCTTCTTTGACGACTGCCATTCTTAAATAGTTGTGAAAAATGTTTGCATTTTGAAAAGAAAATTATAAATTACAGTTCTGTTGTAGAAAAAAAACTTCATCAATCAAATTATGTCAAAAGGTTTTGTGATGGCAAATAATTCCACAAATGTCAACTTGTTATTCAGACAGAATCGAGCGTTCCATACTCAATGTTTCTTGGCTTACGTTTCTATTACTTTATAATAAAGCTGCTCGGCCAGTCCGTCGAAAAAACTACAGACATACAAAAATGACCCGGCATTTGAATACAATAGTTCTATTACATATTTGAGACTGAGGAATGGTCAGATGAATGAAATTGAGAACTCATCTTTCTGCATTATTGGATATATACCTTTTTATATAAGTTTTGAAGCTGCATTTGCCGTCAACTGGTGAACGCACCATTCATTGTATATTAATTTTAATTTTGATCCTCCTTATGTGGTCGATATTTTATTCCTTTTTTGAATGCATTGTATTCATTTGTTGAGATATGGAAGAAAAGGCGAAAGAAGATTTTGTCAACATTTTGAGCAAAACAGAAAGAAATTTTCAAATACTTCATACTAAATGGCAAAGTGATATGAAATCTTTTGAGGCGAAATTCAGGACTCAAATACCTCCCGATAATGAAGATCATAATTTTCTGTGCGATGAATGGGTTGATTTATTTTCTAGACTAACAGACACTGTTTGGGCCATGAAGATATCGAATACGGGTCCAAAAATTAGGTTTAGGAAGCAATATCAGTGCTGGACAGGAGGTGGAACATTGGTCAAAAAGGAACTCTTATTTGACCCAACAAGATGTAAAGGAACATTAGATATTAAGGTTTTAGCTGATAATACCTATTCCAAAAGGACGAATAGACAGAGAAAGCTGGGATTGAATATTGTAGTTAAAGTAAGTATACTACATGTTGAGTTTTGATATCAAGGTTTCACTATCCATGATAACAATTATAGAATTTTTACAATAAATTTTATTTAAAACACCTTTCCTTACATGCTAGTTTTATCAGTTATTATAAACTGATGAAGCTACTGCAAGTTACCAAAACAATAAGGCAAACAATGAATTATGTTAGATGAAATGTATTGTTTTACTACCAAGGACAATAGTAATGACTGACAAAGCTTTTTTGTATGCTTGACTTTTTGTCCACAACTGTGTTAGCCATTATTAAAGATTGTCTTCACAGCACACACTAGATATTATATCATTAACAATTGAGCTGTATTACACTAAAATACAACAATAAAATACCAACTTTATTTCAGTTCTTAACAAAAAACTTTGGAGGCACTACCAAACATACCAGAATTGCCTCAAATGTACTATTTCAATTTTGTTCTACTCACAATGTAAATCTACTGAATAGTAGACAAATAAGCATATATCATGTTGAGAGAAGTAAAACATTCACATATACAGTGAATTTCATTTGAAACTAGACCTGAACAAGACTTTAAATAAAATAAATTTCTCAAAATTTGAGTTGCCTACATATCAAATTAGCATGAAAACATGATTTATATTTCAGATAAATTTTCATCACCTACATGAAGTTGACACCACACCACCTTTTTCATTCTTTGTTCATCATTGCTTGCCTCAGCAGACTCCACCCCAGAGGCCTATAAAACCCAATGAGCGACTTCCAGAACTCGTAGCAGCTATGGTTCAAAGTGGCCCCAGCGTTTCAAGAAAAACAGCTGCCAGAGCAAACGAAATCATCGGAAGGCTCGATAATCAAAATAAACCCAACCAGTTTGTGATAAACTATGAGGAAAATATTTTACAGACTGTGGGTCATACAGATACCTCAAACATAGAGGAAACAGAACCTGATTCGGGTCAGAGTGCAACATTTCAAAATATGGAGCCTGTTAAGTTTGATGTACTTGGCAGTTATGATAAGTGTACTCAGTTTGTTCTGAATCCTATGAATAATGTTAGCCAACTAGATGCAGGTGAACAGTTTTTGATGTACCCGCTTGTATTTGAAGTACCCCAGATTGTTACAATTAGTACACCAAGTTTGCCCCCTCAATTTGTGCATATACTTCCTAAAAATGAAAACGAGAATCAAAATCTCATGTAATTCTTTTGTAGTTTGAAGAATTACACAATTATGAATCTCTTATATCTTGAACGTATATAGAGTGTCCTTCAAAGGACCCAACACACTCCTTATGCAAAATGTCTTTCAGTCGATTTACTTGAGCTTTTGATGTTTTTGAACTTGATCTATAGATCGATAGTAACTACTGAAAAAAAATTATGTACGGTTTTAGGATATTAAAGTTGAAAAATGTTGATATCCAAAACAAGAGTGCTTTCGAACATCAGAACTTCAATTCTTGACGCACGTTACAAGTATCAAGTTAGCGTCTTCAGGAGATAAAGTAGATTATTTTCTAACTCTAAACCTGGTTCCATCTGTGAACCAACAACTATCTGTTCTTAATATTTCCTTCTCCCGGAGGATCCAGTCCTCTCTACTCGGGAATAGTACTGTATAAGGCAGTTCGTAGTTGACAGTTGGTCATTCCCAGAATGCTGCGACCTCCAGTGTCAATCAGCAGTGTATTGTACTCTGCATTAGATTGATTTGTACGATTGGTAATGTGCACAAGTCTTAATGCAGTCCATCTAGCCTCTCTCCCCAGAAGCCTGTCTCTGTAAGCCAGAGACCTTTGCCTGAGCTATTTGAGCCAAAAACCTTCGCCTGAGCCATTTTAAAGCTTTCAGCTACCAGGCAATTGCACCATAAGTGATCATTGGTCTGACAATCATCACATGAATCCAATGGATTCGTTTGGGACCTAAACCCCAAGTTTTACCACAAATCCTTCGACATATCCATAGGGACAGTCTAGCTTTGTGTAAAACTTTTTTTAAGTAAGTGTTCCAGGTGAGTTTTCCATCAAAGACAATGCTAAGATATTTCACCTCAGTTCCAAATGGAATGACCTCACCATTGAGGAAAAGTGGCGTTAAATCATCCAATTTCTTCTACTGGTGAAGGGGATTATCTCAGTTTTGCTGGGGTTGACAGACATATGCTCCCTCTGGCACCAACTGTGAACATTGTCCATAGTACTTTGGAGGATATTGCAAGCTACCCTTCCTGACGTGGACCTTGCCAAGATGATAAGCTTGCAGATCTACTTCTCATCCAACGAGGGCATCAAGCAGACTATCCAACAGGAGCGACCACAGAAGGGGAGATAGTACCTGACTCTCGAAAGCATCCAAAAGTCTAGTGTCATTTACCTATCTCAAAAATTTTAAACAGCACATATCCCATTTCGGAATCAGATAAGTGCCCCATGTTCTTTGATGAGAGTTTCAGTAGCTCGTTCAGTCTGACCAATATACTTTTTATTTAAAGTCTTCTCAGCTCATTTCATATATCCCCGACTTTTTATCTTGTCTTTGGGGTTTCTTAACAGTTGTTGAAGTGAGAAAGCAGTATTGAAAACTAGTCTCTAGCACTCTCCATGAAAAAATAATTGACATTTTATAGGTTTCAATGTTCAAGTGGCAACAGTTAAACGATTAATTATATTTCTCAGAAAAATGTCAACAATAGCATCAATATAGCCCAAAAGTAATAATCAACTTCTCTATTATTTATAAAAAACGCACTACATGAATATGTTACAGATCAAGACTATACGGTAAATTCCCAATATTCTTTATCTGTGATTTGGGTCAGTTCATATTGAGCTAAAATACACATTTCCATTTGTGACAAACACCCTGTATTAAAAAAAAAATTAGGTTTTATTGTGCTAATGTTGTAGGAGTGTGTGTGGTCTCTTGTAATAAAAATTTGTATATTTTTATGCCAACTCCACTTTGATTATTGATTCAACATAAATGAATACAGTTCATACTGGATAGAAATCAAATCATTACTAGGAGCAATCAATAAAAAGTATACAGTAATTATTAACAATTTTGATGTTTGCTGAAAACATAAAAGTACTAGTTCTAAAAATTCCAGAGACTGATATTTTTTGAACGAATCTTCAACAATAATTTTGAAAATTCACTCTATACAGAATTGAAGTAAATTTTGAAATAATGTGAAAGGGAGTTATTCATTAATGAATTTGAGTTGTGAAATATAAGGACTCAAATTATTTTTTAGTTTACATTCTTATACATTCCCTTTGGACATTTTTTGTATTTCACTACCCATTGTTGCAAGTAGCACCAAACTTTTAGTGGAGTTTTAGAAAAATAGTGTAACTTATACGAACCTGTATATAATTTTGTTGAAGATTTAATATATTTATTTAATTTTTGGTTATCTGTATTTGTATGTGTCATTGATTTTGATATACAATGTATATGTAATAAACACTTACATTCATCAATGTGCTTTTTAATTACATTGCAATTTAGAATCTCCAATTGATGCTGGAATTCCCTATTGTTTCAGAAATTTTTGTACACCATATGTGGGGTAGTCCTGATGTTGCCGTAAGATGGTACCCACAGTCAATATTTCTATTTATTTTGGTTGTCAATTTATCGTAGATTAAGGTTGGCAATACTGTAATTTTTTTGGAAACATAAGTGAGGTTATCACAAAGAACCGCGTAAGTTGATATTTCATGACATATATCACAATTGTGTCAAATTGAAAAAAAATAGGTTTTTGGTAATGAATGGATTTATTTTGTTGTTATTTCTTTGAGAAATGTATTGGATTTTGGGTGAAATAGAGCGGTATTGTTTTGGTGTGGGCGTTCCAAAAGTGATAATTCAAGTCAAGGACAATTTGTAAAATTTTCAAGAAACAATGTAAACCATGAAGAAACCGACAATAGATGTTAAAGAAAAATGTGCATTCGAATAATAATGAAAGAGCAATTTAAGTTCGTGAATCCAAATAGAAGAACAAAAGGTACCTTTAATTCCTCAAAAAATGTCCAGTATTGGTCGATCTATATATAATGTTAATTAGTGCGTTTTGTTCACAATAATCCTATTCCAATTTGAGTCATTTCCGCCAAAAACTATTTGCTGTCTTTGCCCGACATATTTTGATGGAACAACTGTAAAAGTATGAATTTGCTCATTTGTGATTGGCCTGAAAGGCAGTGAGTTATGAATGTGTTCGAATGTGATTGGTAAGAAGATGTGAATTATGGAATCATTGCCTAATTTTACCCAACAAGAAACCATGAATGACGCTTAGTCATTGAAAAAATAATATTTACTCATTGGGTCCTAACTGAAATTACTGAAGGAATGAACATCCACATTCGTGAAAATTAAATTTCTTTCATTATTTTGAGAAAATCGCATTACAGTACTTTGTTTACTTATAAAAAAAGTTGAAGGTTAGGCAGATTTTACAGCTATTAAATATGCACTAAACCTGTTCAACTCACTAAAATGAACCTAGGTCATTATTATTTTCAGAACTTGATGATTTCGAAATATTTAACATAAATTCTGAAACTTGGATTTTGAAATTGAATATTTATGAAACAAAGTTCATATTATCCCTTATGCAACTGAAGCATTTGAACACATTCATTAAACCTGGATATAACCTTTTTATATAGTTATATACAAAAATATAACCCTCGAATAATTCAAATTTTCCAAAGGTATTTCCTTTGTATATAGACTAACCCTATATACAAACATTGTCTGTCATATATCATTCATTATCATATTTTGCACTTTATTCAATGAAAGTTTTGCTTTCCTTCCGATGAAAGCGCCACATTACGGGAAACAATTTCATAATTCCTAGTAAAAAATTATAGATGGCTCTAGCAACCTCCATTCAATGCATTTTATAATCTGTATACAAAGATACAAAGGTATTTCCTTTGTATATAGACTATAAATATACAAAGGTATTTCTCAATGAGCCATCTATTAGTCGTATCAAGAATCCAAATTTTGCAGTCTCCTTTGAAGTATTACTTCATTCCGCCTTTTCTTACGAAACGTGAATTTCCCATTTACCGATAGATGCCGCAACAATAACAAAGTTGAATATTTTGACGAATATTCATGATATGTGTTGAATATTCGTTTTATCCAAGCTATATATGAATTTATTGACTCTAATCTCCAAGCAAACTCTACATTTTTAATGGAATAGGTAAAACATGTTCACAAAATATCGATTTTGAATTCAATTTACTTTATTTATGAGCCAACCGGATAATCTTGACAAATTTATGTTTTTTATAATGGATCAAGTCCAATCATGGATCAAGTCCAATCGTCCCAATGGAAGAGCCCAGAAGAGCCAAGACCAAAAGAAGCACGCCAAGTTTGCTCACTGGTTTTTATGACAGACAGACAGACAGACAGACAGACAGACAGACAGACAGACATACAGGCAGGCAGGCAGGCAGGCAGGCAGGCAGGCAGGCAGGCAGGCAGGCAGGCAGGCAT
>WOGR01007438.1:0-12406 GCA_015342045.1 Leptinotarsa lineolata | reverse complement strand
CTCCCTACCAATTTTCAGCCAAATCTGTTCTGCCGTTCTTGAGTTATAAGTGGTGTAACTAACACGACTTTCTTTTATATATATATATATATAGATTTTACTTTTCAGTGTTGAAAAAAAAATGGTTTCAATGACATGACAAAGGTTAACAAAGGTGGCACTATGTGCAACGAGAAATAACTGTTTCAAATTTAAGACAACATTTAAACTCTTCTTTGAGTTCCATTTTGTCCTTGTAAAGAGTCTGACCAACGTTTCTTATATAAATCTGTTTACACCTGTGTTTAGTTAATGGGGTTGTATTTTATCACTATTTATTGTGTTCAAGTTAAATAAAAGAAAACTTGAAATATCGAGTTGTCATTGCTTTCACTTTGCACTTCACAAAAAAATACTTATGCATGCACCAGGAGGCTACAATTCAGGGTTCATGGTTTTATTGAAATTATTTTCATATGTTGTCACCTTATAGGATTAATAGAGGTTTGGGGCCCTGGAATTTATTGATTCATATTTAACTTCGAGAAAATGTTTTTTCAAAAAAAGTGATAAATCTTCAGTTTTTTTGGGGGATCTAATCTACATAGATGCAAATATACATTTTTTAGGTACACTCTTCATTTTTTCTGATAATAAAAGGGTTTCCTTTTGACAACTTCAGTACATCATTTCTTTTTTGTCTGAGATATTGAAGTTTTCGATGTCAATATATGTATCGAGTTTTTTTTCTTGAGCTCGATTTACAGCAGAAAATATGTCTTACTTCATAATATAAGCTTTGGTTGCAAAGCTGTATCTCTTCTCCAATAAACTAATATTAAGAAACTCTGTCTCACAAGATTTTATTTGGGATTTTCCTTTTTGTTCATTTCCCATTTTTCGGTGGTATTTTTATTGACATTGATACTTTCATTTTTTGCTGATGGGTCTTCTGAATTTGCGGGCATTCCACATACTCTTTTTTATCAGTAAACACACATTTTTTCATTCATTCTCATTCTAATTGTAATAATGGTATTTTTTCTAGAGACTTAATTTAAGCATATCGCTATTTTCACAACAAATAATCAGTTTTTCACACATTCCAAACAACTTCTGTGGAAAACTTTTCCACAAATAATGCACACTGCAACTTTTAACTATTTGTTTTGCACATTTCAGAGAGATCTTCATACGACTTCTTGCCGGAAGCCATGTTGATTTCTATACCATAAATTAATAAAGAATTTTCGAAGTATTTTAATTGATAATGTTGTTTTTAGGTTCTTGGCAAGAACTTTGAACAATATCTTCCTTTAGTTATGGGACCAGTAATGAGAACGGCTGCTATGAAACCTGATGTAGCATTATTAGATAATGACGATATGCAAGGTGTGGAGAGTGATGAAGACTGGCAGTTCGTTTCTTTAGGAGAACAGAAGAATTTTGGTATTCGTACAGCTGGTAAGATTTTTTTGAATTAATATGATTGTGTTGTGTGAATTGAATATTATGTATGAAGACCTATTGTTTCATGTCTTTGTTTTCAAAACCAGCAAACATTCTGGAGATTGAGAAAATCGTGAATAATCAGATGGATTTATTTCATTAAAATAAGCAAACCCTAATATAAAAATAACTGAATGATACATGTAAATTAAATTAACAGAGTGACCATATATAAGTACATTAAGCCTATCACAAAGCATTTTGTATAATCTATCATGTCATTGTTTTGGCAGATCCAACATTAACAGGCAAATGATTAAACTGGTTGAAACCTATGAACACCAGTGAATTCATATGTGGCGTTATTTACCCTGCATATATGCAAATCATTTCTATTCTGAGTAGAATGTTCATGAACTTCTCATCATTCAAATGTAATGGTGTTGATTTATTCACTATTTTGTAGATGAAAATCATTTATAAATGAAATAAACATTGAACCACCTTAAACCAACCCAATGTACCTTGATTCTGAAGGTTTCATATTTGCTCTAATTTATTCTGAATAAAATTTGATATAGTTGGTTTCAGAATTACTTATTTAATAAGAAACAGTATGTGTGTATAAAAAATCAATAGAGCACTATCGAAAGATTTCTTGTGGAGTTCTGCAATGGTTTATTCTTGGTTCTGTTTTGTTTTCAATCTATATTAATTCAATGAAACAATTGTAACTTGATAGCAAAGTTGAAAACCTCCATATCATGATCAACAAGCACACTCTTCAATATATCCACTATTAACCCAAAACAAAATGTATGTTCTAACTAGGTTTTTGGGGGCTAACTCACAATTTATATAAACGAATACATTTTTGGATACAGATTCTATTCAGAAATGAAAGTCTGCGAATTTATTCATTTCATTAGAAATAAACTAACATCTTCCAATTTTTATTTTAGTGAAGTAAATGGCGTTCATGAACGCAATACATTTCAGAATACTTTCTTTATATCCCCCAATGTAAAAACTAATTTTGGATGAAAATGCAATGAACACGTACAATTCACTTTCTCAGAATTGGAGTATTTGAAATGACTGACTACTTATGACAAAAGTATTTGAACACATTTACTGAATTCAATATAAAAACAATCTCTTTTTCAAATCATATGTTTTTTCAGTTCACTTTAAATTGATGTACATTTTATTTCCCCAACATAAACTGAAATAGTTTTTTGGGTAACTGAGGAATTATTATTAAAGGTTTGGAGGACAAGGCGGCAGCTTGTAGTATGCTTGTATGTTATGCAAGGGAACTGAAAGAAAGCTTTTCAAATTATGCTGAAGAAGTTGTCAAACTGATGGTACCTATGCTTAAATTTTACTTCCATGATGGAGTTCGAAACGCCGCCGCAGAGTCTCTATCTTGGCTGCTTGAGTGTGCGACTTGCAAGGGGCCTGCTTTCGTTGGAGACATGTGGAGATTCATCTGCCCCGAACTCCTCAAAGCTATAGATACGGAGCCAGAGAGTGAAGTTCTGATGATAATGCTCGACGCCTTGGCAAAATGCATCCAAAAACTTGGGCCTTCTTACATCGACCAAGAATCCATGACTGAAATTTTGAGGATAATTGATAGGTTAATGAAGGAGCATTTCGAAAGGGCCAACGATAGGCACAAAAAACATTTGGATGAGGATTACGATGAGGTAACTTGAATTCTAAATGAAACAGGTTGGTCACTTTGGAAATATACTTTTTTACAGGAAGTACAAGAACAATTAGAAGATGAAGAATCAGATGATATTTATGTGCTCAGTAAAATAACGGATGTGATTCATTCAATGTTTTTAGTTTACCGAGAAAATTTTCTGCCGTTCTTTGATCAAGTATGTAGTCATTTTGTTAATCTGCTTACACCAAATCGAAGCTGGGCAGACCGACAGTGGGGTATTTGCGTATTCGACGATGTCATTGAATTCAGTGGTCCAGCTTGTGCTAAATACCAAGCATATTTCCTAGCACCTCTAGCTATGTACGTTAAAGACAAGAGCTGTGAGGTTCGACAAGCTGCATCTTATGGGTGGGGTGTTTTGGCCCAGTTTGGAGGAGAACAGTTTGCCGGAGAATTGGCTAAAATTATTCCCATCCTTGTTGAAGTTATAAACGATTCTGAATCAAAAGATCCCAGAAATATTAATGCGACTGAAAATGCTATCTCAGCTGTTACCAAAATCATGAAATATAACAATTCACAGATAAATTTGGATGAAATTATACCTTTATGGTTTTCTTGGCTCCCAGTCATTGAGGATTCGGATGAGGCTCCCCACGTTTATGGATATTTATGTGATCTTATTGAACAGAATAATCAACATGTACTAGGTAAAGTATTTCTTGAAAATCATGATTTTTTGCATATTATTTAGGTCTATGTCCAATCAGGCTTGCTAAACTAATCCACTAGAGAAACCACCACCTGTTTCTGTGAATATTAAGCCAAGCCTCCAACCTGCTTTAAACAAGTCCAGTGTTGTCAGCTGAATAATATCAACTAGTCAATGAGTACCTTAGATCATTAATTTCCATTTTGAAACTATAAATTTGGGAAACTTCTGAAGAGAAGAAAAAGCATATCATCTTCGAAATAAACTCTTTTCAAAAATTAGATCATGCCCAGAAGTTTCTTTCAGATGAAAACTATAACGAAAAACCTTTTTGAAACAACTTTGAACAAAAGATAAATTTCTTTTGAAACAACCAATTTCAATTCAGACAAAATTCCTAAGACTGTTATTAAAATACGAGGTATGTTCAGAAATTAATGGGAATTTTGTAATTTCATGGGAGTGAGGAATACGATTGTAATACTTTTTTTATGTTAATTTGCATACCCCTGAAGTATGATAAAATTTTCAGCTGTATTCATTATTTTCTTTGTCTGTGGCAGCCGCTAAGATTATTAAAAGAAATGGATAAAAAATTTGCATAAAATTTTGCGTTAGAGATGAAATCTAATGCGTGAAATTTTAACATAGGCTTATTGGAATTTGCTAAGAGTAAAACAAGAATTTACGAGTGGTATAAGCGTTTCCAAGATGATGAAGACGTTGAAGATGAAACCCCCGGACGCCCCAGCACATCAACCAATGAAAACGTGGAAAAATGAAGGAAATGTTTATTAATGATCGCCGAATCACCATCAAAGAAGTCTCTGATTATTTTGGCATATCGATTAGCTCATGCAATGAAATTTTTTCAAATGTTTTGAGTATGAAACGCATGGCAGCAAAATTTGTTCCAAAATTGTTGGATTTTGAACAAAAATAATGTACCTGCTCACACTTCATTGTTCGTTTGTGTTTAGCCAAAAAAATTGTATAGTTGCCTCAACCTGCATAGTTGCCAGCCACGCACGATTTTATTTAAGAAATAAAGAACACTCCAAAGGGTTGCGTGCCGTTTCACAAGCCTAGATGACAGAAAAAGCGCAATGCTGAAAGAGCTTAAAACTATGCCAAAGATTGAGTTTGAGAAGTGTTTAGAAGATTAGAAGCACAGGCACAATTGCATAATATCTATTAAAAACTATTTTGAAAACGACAACATTAATATAGTATTTTGTTTTTTAAAAATTCCTGTTATTTACTGAACAAATCTCTTATATTAATAAGCATATGAATATTTTACGAACTGTCATCGTACAAGAGCAGGAATGTATGTGTTTTCGCCTTCAAAAGTTCAAAGATGTGCTGATGAGGAGTTGAAGACAAGTGTTTTCAACCCGAAACTTTGAGAAGTACACTATAATGGATGATAATGTTCTTCTTAAGTGAAATTTAATGTCCTAACTCTTTTATATATTCTGTTTAGCGTTCCCATGAAAAATATCTATTTCAGATAAATGAAATGTCTACAAAATTAACATTTTTACCATTTTCTGAAGGTAATTTATTTGTTCCTTTCTTTGGAGTATTCCCAGATTATATGTTTCAAGATTGAGAAATAGAAAGCCAAAACGCTTTTATTCCAAAAAAGTTTCTTTCTCGATTTAGAATATTTAACTTTAACAAATCAACTGTCATGGAGTTATTTGGAAGCAGAAAGTTAATGTAAAAAGAAGGTATGGCGTACTTGAATGAGTCTCTTGTTTGAGGATTATTATATCGGTTCGGCTTATTTAGATTAGTCTAGTTCATGTGTACCATTGACTTTGCTCTGAAATGTGGATGGTATGTACATCTCACGCTGGCAAGGCTGTATGTGAAACAGTTCCTACCCACGTGATATGATTTCAATTTTTTATTGTCACTAGATGTAGGTGTAGAAATAAAACTTGTACCTACCTGATATGCCTAGATTTCAAGGTGTTTTTTCAGTTACTCACAAATAAAGCAACTATCTGAAACATAAATATATCAGGGCACTTAAAATAGCTTATTTTTGTGGTCTAAATTTGTTTTGTCTTCAGACCAATATATTTTTCCAATTTTTAATATATTGTGGCATTCTTAGAAATTGTTGTAGATGTCAAAATGCTTTACTTTCCTTTACTAATTATGAAGTGAATTTTACTGGAGTTTTATCCCAACACCAAACCGTTATTTTTAACACCTCGACACGTGTTTCGATCATCAAGTGATCATCTTCAAGAGGAGGATTTAACTGTCGAATCTTCCTCTTGGAGATGATCACTTGGTGATCGAAACACGTGTCGGGGGTTAAAAATAACTGTTGAATCTTCCTCTTCGAGATGATCACTTGGTGATCGAAACACGTGTCGAGGTGTTAATTTGGTGTTGGAATAAAACTGCAAGATTCATTACTACACCAAAGGTTCCAAAACAGTGCATCACAAGTAGTTATGAAATGTTTAACTGCTCATAACTTATCATGAACATTCATTTTATAGCTATAATATTTTGTTGTGAAAATATTGAGAAACTTGTATAATCAAATAGTCACTACTGAAATAACTGGAGCTCCAAATTTAAATGAATGATATTTTAAGGTTGTCCGTAGAGACCCAGATCAAAATGAAATGCTTCACAATTAACTACACTATCAATCCAAGATATACGATCGGTAGGTATATGAGACATGAAGATACAGAACTGCAGTTGTCAATACTAATAACAGGTACTGAAAATGTTCAGAAGCTTAAATAATTCATCCATCGACGTCGCCAAGTATGTTAAAATCTAAGGCACGGTTTTACACAAAAACAACAAATACTTTGAAAATGTTTATTGCTTCGATGAATATAGGAATACCGAAGTCATTTTTTCAAAATTTTTGACCATGTTTAACTTTGAAAACGTTCTAGTGAAAAATAAATAACTCTGGAGTTCTGTGCTTCAATAAAGGAGTTTGTTGAAAAAAATTTTTTGAACGCTACAAACCATGCGTGGGTTCATCAACATAGTGTATGCTCTTGAAACAAAAAAGGTTTACTAGTGGAAACATATCCTGATTGTGAACGCAACATTATCATTTCTGATCTACTTAAAATTTTTAGGAGCAAATAATTCGAATATTCCAAGGATAATTAATATAATAGCAGAAGCATTCTTCAGAGAAGCAATAGAAGCAAGTAAGCCAGAAGGATTCAGATTGGTCAATATTGTTAGACAGGTTCAATCAAATGAATCATTTTTCCAAAGCGTAGTACAATCTTTGGCACCTGAATTACAGCAGGCCTTGCATGTCGCTTTACACACGCCTCCTTCCTCTTAGTTGAAGAAAATAATTAAGTTATTGTTTTAACATAATTTTTTAATAATCTCAAGAGTTGAATTGAAAGTTAGAGCTATAACATAAATTATTTTTATATAATTGAAATTTCATAGCAAAAATCTTAATGTTTGTGTAGTCTGAATCAAGTTTTTACAAATATTTTTGTACCACAAATTATTTACCTTGATTAGGTATTAGTTTTATTTTCGACCAACTCTTGGTTGATTAGTGTACATAGATTTTTGCAACTTTGGACTGTATGTGATACTTTTTTTTCTTTAAATTCATAATAAACATATTTTTGTCTACAAAAGCATTGTTATGTTTTAGAATTTATTACTACTAATGACATTATGTGAACGTCGCAATAAAACATCTCTTCTCGAAAAATTTAAATTATTGGAATGGTGTTCTATAATGAAACATTCATTTGTAATTACATAGTGTTGATTATACTAGACTTCTTTTATTTCTTATTGTCCATATAATTGAATGAAATGTAATTTATCTGAATCAATTTCTTACAGTGTAAATTGGTCCATTGAAGGACATTGATTAGTCACAAAAGCAACCTGTAAAGTTTTTTGAATGTGGTTGAAACTCGATCACATTCTTATCGAGGTTCAGGTCACAAAGACGAAATTCGAAAATTTTATGTAGCCTTAAAAGGTTATAATTACAAATCATTTCAAATTGGGCTAGAACCACTGATGGTGGTAAAAAACTATGAAGTGAATTTGATATTATTGTTCATAGACTACAGAGATCAAGCTTATTTATAATTATTTCCATGTTTACATATCGTAAATTTCTTTGTTTATAAAGTATTTAGTCATATGCTTCAAAATTTCTCCATAGAAAATAAATTGGAAATTTAAAGGATCGTTATGAGAAATCGGCAGAATATTCTCAAATTTTTTATCTGAAAACGAAAATACTACTAAGTCCTAGATTCTTGACTTTATAGTTAACTATAAAGTATTGCCCAAAAGAACATTTGGAAGTTTCAATAATAGGTAGTTTTTGAAATCAAGTGCAGGTTAATAAAAGTTTTAAACTCTAAGCAAATAATTAGTGCACATCAATTTAGTTTTCAGAATGAAAATGATGCAATCTTTTTTTGAAAATGTATATAATGACATTAATGATGGCGAAGCTCTGGCTGCGGTATCTTGTTAAGCTTGTTGACAAAGTCAATCATAGAATGCAGCTCCACCATGATGGATTCAAAGGTGTGGAATATAAATGGAAATACTCTTACAAACCGGTAAGAAATAAGTTCGTCAGGACATGGACAAACTCTATATGTATTGAATGAAATGTGGAGTACTCTAAGGGTCAATTTTGTGCCCCATTTTTTCCCCTACATAAACAAAAGGAAAAGCTCATAATGACATGAACAAAATATAATGCACTGCATAAGTCTGGTGCGATGCCAGTCATGTAGCCAAAATACTCTCTGCTTAAATGTACTTTACCAGAGCAGCCCTTAGACTATTGGAGGTACTTATCTATAAAATTCTTGCGGCTTCAAATACATGGGACACTAAAATTTGAGGAATATATAAGGAAAGTATAAGGTCTCTCGAAGAAATTTGCCTTTGAATGTTATACTCTCAAGACAGTTTCAAATGAACTAGGGTTTCAGACGTGCAAACTATGCAATAATAGATATGCATATAAGATACGGAATAGCTTTCTGGGGTGCATACATAACCCAGTTTCAATGACATTTTTATAATGCAAAAATGGGCAGTTGAATATATTTGCAAAGCAAATGGGGGATTCCTCTAGACTCTAGACCAATATTCAAAAAAAAATATGAAATAATACTGGCATCGATTATGCATTCTGGTAACGGCAAGCAAGTTTATACAATCTATTTTCAAATACATTGAACACTATAACATTCTCCGTAAACAATAAATGAATTTAAATAATCTTCATTTGTGTAATTTAATCGGCCTGGCATGATTATTGACGATTTGCAAATGACAAGTAGTGATGTATAAATTGATTGTTTTCTAACGCCGCGCCGTCGTCGCCAACTGACAGAATTGTGAAACCGTATAGTAAGTATTCTGTCGATAGAAAAATATTAAATTGCAAATGTTTCAAAAAATACTAATTTTCGGAATGGGTATCCTGATACAAAGTTACTTATTTTTAATGCTTGATACAATTGAATCATAAAAATGTGTGGTTTCTATTTGAAACAAGTCACTTTAGAGTCCAGTGATACTCAGCCTGTGGGCCGCATGCGGCCCGCCAGCCTTTTCTATGCGGCCCTCTAGCGGCTCTAGCCTTTTCTGCAGCCTGCACAACTTGTGGCATTGGGATTTGATGTTGCAAAGTTATCGGATGAACTAATTGATTTTAAAAATTATACAAATCTGGAGGCGATTTTTAAAGAAAACAGAGAGGTAAACAAATATGAAGAATTTTGGAAATTAGTACCGAATAACTACAGAACGCTCAAAAATTGCGTAACCTTGCTCCTCACCTTGTTTGCGTCAACTCACCTGTGCGAATCCTCATATTCAAAAATGAAATATGCGAAAAATTTTTTTAGATCCCAACTAAGTGATTCGCACCTTTTGAAAGTAGCCTCTAGTAATTATGTGCTTGATTTATGAGAAATAGTAAATAGTTTGCGTCAATGTCAGTCATCACAATAATTTTTAAATAAATGGTTTATTTTTACAGTTACGTTTATCTCTAATAACGCAAAACCTGAAAGTAGTTGGTTCAGTTTTATTATAGCGGCCCGCAAGGTCTAGCAGTAGCGTCTATGTGGCCCAAGGGGAAAAAAGGTTGAGTACCGCTGCCTTATAGGATGAAACTGCAGTAACTTTAGTTATAAATAAATGTGGAGAAAAATAGAAAATTTTCATTTCTCATTTTTCATGATGATCTCTTACCACGTAGTAACGACTACATCCATCATTTTATTAAAGAGTAAAACACTTGCTTTTAGACTAAATTTCATCAAGACTGACAAAATTGTATTTTAAAATCAGCTGATAACGAGTAGTGCATGAATTTTTCCCTCATTTGTTATTAACAGGTAATCAAAAAATTATTTAATTAATTTTCGAATATTGTTTGAAGGTGAATGACAATGTTTCGTGGTGAATTTCATGAGTTCGGACTTCTAGAATTCACAGTGAAATAAAATACAGGTGGAAAAAAATTAAAAGAATAATTCAAAAATAAATTAATATATTTAAAAATAAGCGATTTCAAACCACGTTACTCCACGACGTTTCGATTGTTAGTATCTACAGTCGTCTTCTGGTTTTCAATTTTTTTTTTCACTCTTATTTTATTTCACTGTGAATTCTTCTCAGGTTTTTTGCTTAATATTTTTGCCATTTTTAGCTATTCTTTTAATTTTCAATTGTATTGTTTATTTCAGGGATTTCAAATAATTTTAGACAATGGAAGTTCGAACTGATGAAATTTCGAATATTGGTTGAATTTATCTTAAAACATTAATTATTGATATTTATGATTTAAGGTCTTTAGTAATATATTGCGATAACTAGCTAACATTCTTGAGTTTACTAGTATATTAACGCCACATTGACTTTTTTCATTTGTATTTTAATTACATATTTTTAATAAACATTTCATCACAGGGGCCACAAAATATTAATAATGTTATGTGAGATTTCATTTAATGTAATAGTATCAGAAAATACTGGTATTTATTTAAGTTTCTATTAACACTTTTATATATATTTCTTAGAGTAAATAATAAAAAAGAACGACAAAAACGATACAGGGAGCAGAACGGAGACATATTGAAGCGCAGCGTGAAGTAGAAAGAAGGAGATATATTTTAAGGAGTGATTAAGTTTTGGGAAAGTTTTTGGCCTTCTACTACTCCATCTTGATACAAAAAAATGTGGGAATCTTCCAAAGAAATGAAGAAAGCAATCATTTTTAAAAGTAGTAACTCTAAACATAGATGTATAGATCATGGAAATAAGTAACTTTAAAAATTATGTACTTATCCAAATATAGAATTCACAGAAATAAATAATTATAATAAACGAACAATCATCACAGGGGTCACAAAATATTATTATTGATGTTTCACATCTGCCAGCTCACGAATTTTTCTACTTTGTATAAAGATGGAGACGTAGGAATCCAAAATATTTTCCCCCAGAATAATTTCTCCAAAAAAATATGTCACTTTCAATTTGATACCAAATCTGTACTATATTTACAACATACCTTTCAATTCGCCAGCAAGTAATATAAATTCTAACCTTCACTTCACCATGTGATCAGTCGTTGATAATTTGTCTTTGAAATCAAGCAACTAGAGGCTGTGATATGAACACATAAAACCACATCACACCAATAGTTCCTTAACGTTCCAAGCAAATCACGAAAATTCTTTAAAAAACTCAAATTATTTCTGCCCGAATATCGACCCAACTATTCCTTGGTTAATCTAGCTTTATGAATTCAAAAGTAGCATCTAAGCTAGATAACCAAAGAAAGTTTAAGACAATTCGAATTCCGAACTCTCACTGACAGTGTTACTAAGACTTCTGGGGTTTTTATGCAAATTTGTGGAAGGGTGGTAATACTCCCGCCGCTTTCTACTGACGATAAACGAAGAGAACCTAATTGGTTAATAACTGTCTGTCGATTATATTCTCAGTAGCAGTTAATTATTCTGATTCGAGCAGTTGATATCATTAAAATACCTGCCAGGGTTAGTCAAAACAAAAACTATCGGTAAACAGAAAATGTTCTTAGAAATCTTCGATACGCCTAGTGTGCATTTATTCTTGTAATAACTCATTTTTGAAAACTTTCAAAATCACTAAACCATTTGAGATCGAGATGAAGATCGAGAGAAAATCAGAATCTCGTATAGTGTTTCAAACGTGACATGTCATTTATCTCACTTAACCTTCACTTATTCATATTTTTTCCCGTACTGATAGATCCTAGGGAGCTTAAACCTGGTGTATAGGTGCTTCTTGGGTAACGATTATGGACATATGGGATTGCTTGCTTTTGCGATTTTGTTAGACACGTCACGTGATCTCTTAACGTAACAGTGGTGACTCTGGATTAATTTTCGGTTCTGCACTTTTAAATTAAAATAAACAAATTTCATGTAAATCCCTTAATAAAATATTATTTTTATATAGGATTAAATACTTAATATAAATGGATTGATACTAAGTGAAAATTTTTCTTTTGTGTATGA
>WOGR01007437.1:0-12406 GCA_015342045.1 Leptinotarsa lineolata | reverse complement strand
AAGTTCGAGAAGCGGCGTTACAATTCTCATATACAGCGGAAGCAGATTCGAATACTGGGCAGAGCCGCTGTGTTGCCAGATTTTGAACAATTTCTTCGAATTGGGTAAAAAGCAAATTTGGAATGTGTCAATTGAATTTTTGTGAAAAAAATTGAAACTCAAAAATCTTACGTGTTGGGAAATTTAGTATTTTTCGCATTTAGGGACCAGAAATTACCAAAGAACTGGCATTACAGTTCTAAATTGGCTGTAAACTAGTGTTAGTGTTGATGTTATGAATTGTCAATAAACTTTATGTGAACAGTCCACGTGAAAATAAAGAATTAATTAAAATAAATGCATATTGATGAACAGTATACTGAAAAATGTTGAATTTCAAAAATTGTTAATACTATTCTATTAATTAAAAACATTGTACTCGTACATGTAATCGATTTCAGTTATTTATTTTACTGCCCACTTGTACGTTTCATACTGTTTCGTATTTGTTTACGTTGACGAATGAAAAATCAATTTTACACATTGCAATGTGCAAGAGATGTTAGTCAATGACATGGCTGTACTTCAGTAAAGAGGGTAAGGGAAAGGAAAATTACATTTCCCCATGCTATTTCACGAAGGGGAGTTGCGTGCAGTGCGATCGACAGTTTGCTGGTGGAAAACAAAGCCTGCCCTTTTCTGTTTATCCAAATTGACGCATCTCAAGATTGTAGTTGAATATTTCTTATGGACATTGTCACACACTGACATTGCTTGCTCGTGTAAGCGTTTCTTTTGAATCGTTTTGTGTATCCGTCATCATTTGTTCAGATGTTGAATTTGAACAAAGGGTTGAATCGTTGATCGTGAACAGACAAGTTAGTGGTTGATGTTACTGAAGATGTTCTTTAGGTTGGAAATCTTGTGTATGTGATTTTTAAATGGAAACCGATGAAAATGATGAGGTAAGAAAAGTAACATTTTTTTGTGTGTGCATTATGATTTATTGCAAGACTCGTTATGGAAAGGATGATTTTCAGAACGATTAACAAGATGGAATGAATGTAACAAAAATTGGAGTTATTTTTGAATCACATAGTAAAACAGATCTTTTAAGCAATTAACGAAATATTAACAACTCTGTTTTTACGATTTTTCAATAAGTATCAGTTTTTTTCCTAGATGAACTACTTCTCAAAGGATACGATTCAACGATATCGTTACTTTTATAAAATTTTTCAGTATAAAATCAAGATAAGTAAGCAAAAGATGAAAGATTCTCCAATAGGCCAGTTGATTGAGCCTATCAATTGATAGATTGATTGAATAGACCGTGTTAGGAATCACACGTTGAAAGGTAAGACCTCGTTAGTTCTTAGATCGCACAATTTTCAACTTCTGAGGGTTATCGTCTGTAGGGATGCGATAGCTGGTTAACGGAAAAAATGGATTTTATATAGATTTTGAACAGGTACGTGGAGGGCGTGACATTTACATACTCTAAATTATTTACAGTTGATAAATTTTTTCAATCAGGACAAAAACTCGATAAAAATCGACCAAGCAAGCTCTTATTCAAATTTTACAGATCGTTGATTATTCACCCACTATATTTCTCTTATACTCCGGTGAAAAGCCACCTCGAAAATTTATTAATTTATTTAGGTACCAGAGCATTATTTGATCACTATAACAAAGAGTGAGGATATGAATTATTGGGTAAGTGAAAATTGGAGAGGTTTACAACAGAACTCATAATTATCATTATCATGAAATATCGATATCGGCAATATTGAGTATATTAGGTGTGCTGAAAAGTTCGTAGGCTAGGTATTCGATACATATGATTTTTAGTTAACACTAACCCAAAAGACGCACGTACAAATTTCACAGCTGGTAGGACAATTTGTTTGGGGACTGAACATTTTGTGTAGAGCAACTTTTGTTAGTTTGAAGACAATGGATATGGAGAAATTTCTTATGGTAATAAAGCATCGCTGTTTATCAAAAAACATTGTTGAGACCAAGGCTTGGCTTGATGAACAAAAGGACTTTGCACTAGGAAAATGAACCGTTAGAAGCAGTTTACTAAGTTTGAACGTGGTGAAATGAGCACCAAGAACGATGCACCAACGAAAACATCAAAAAAGTCCACAAAACAATTGTGGATAATAATAATAGCGTTTATTACCCAACAGTTTCCCATTTACAAAGCAAAGCATACATGATTGATAAAAAATAATAGACAAACAAAAACATAAGTAATACAAAAAACATAAGTAATACAAAAAACATAAAATAAAAGATTGTTAACGCTTCTATACTCAATGACTATAGAGTCGCACGAGACTTATTTTTAATTTCACGTGAGCTGCAACAAAAAATATCGATATTAGAGAGCTTGTTTACATTACGACACATAAAGTTAATTGGTGACTCCAACATTGAGTTCGTTTGTGCCCTTTTGCAAGAAAAAGCATTATTGTGCCTAGATGCTAGTCTCGTAACAATTTTTCATTTTCTTTAAGTAGTGCAGAAAAATCAATTTTGCCATTCAGTAACTTATATAAAAACGAATCAGATGCTTGGTTTCTTCGTTTCTCTAATGCTCTAAATACGAATTCATGAAGCAGATCATAGTAATTACAATTTCTGGGGGATTACATTTCAATAATTCTGAAACTGAGAAATTTCAGAAATTTCATTTGTACTCTATCAATTGCAGATGTATATTGATTGTATTTGGGATTCCATATTATGGATTCATATTCTAGTTTCGACCTCACCAAACTAAAATACAGAGAGGTTAGCAGTGGTATATTATGGAAATTCTTACAGTTCTTTATAATGAAACCGTAAGTGCGGTAACCTGAGTTCATAATGTGATCAATGTGGTAATTGAAAGTCATATGATGATCAAAATAGATTCCTAAATCTCAGATATTATCTGTTCTCTCCAATATAATTTTATCAATTTGGTAAGGAAATTGTATTAAATTTTCGGCTGAATTTCACCATTTTGCATTTGGATAAATTCAAATGGAGGCGGTTCTTAAGACACCAATCCTGTAATAAATCAATCTGCTTTTGCACAATGGTGCAGTCACCCAAACTGTTTATAGATATGTAAAGTTTCAAATCATCAGCAAACACTAATTTATTGCAGACTAACGAGTTGCACAGATCGTTATTAAATAATAAAAACAATAAGGGGCCAAAATTAGATCCTTGCGGGACTCCGCTAGTGGCTAAGTACATATTTGAAGGGAAGCCATGATAGGATACATATTGATGACGTCCGCTAAGATGATAATCCAGAGAATGACAGTAAATTTTATTGAAACTCATGCAAAAAAGTTCACGAAAGAGTAACTTATGGTTGATCCTATCGAATGCTTCATAGAAGTCTGAATGCACCACATCGATTTGTCCTCTACAGTCCAACGATTCTCATAAATATTGATCAAGAACAGCTAGATTCATGATGGTGGATCTAGAATTCATAAAACCATGTTGATGATCAGATATTATATGTCGAGAAAACCGATATGTACGGCTATACAAGATTGTTTCTAGAACTTTGGCAACGTTGTTGAGAATTGAGATAGGTCTGGGATTACTGATTTCATTTCGATCTTGAGCATTATGTATTGGACAAACTTTGGTAGTTTTCCAGACTTCAGGAAAAACAGACGCCCTTGAAATAAGGTTGAAAAGAATTTGTAGGGGATGGACTAATACTTTCAGACAGTCTTTCACTAGAAACGAAGGAATTTTATCTGGACCTGAGGTCATCTTGTTCTTCAATTTTTTTCCAGCTTTTAATATCTCCATCTCTATTATTAGTTCCACACTAATATCTATTGAACTATTAAGTTCGAAGTTGATAACAACGTTATTTTCTTCGATACCAGGTAATGAATAAGCGTTTTCAAAAACCTACTAAAAGCGTTAACAATTAATTGTGGCTTGTTGTAGGATTTCCCTTCATAAACCATTTTGCTTGGAATTCTTGTAGTATTATTCTTATTATAAGCGGATGTCCAGAAATGTTTTGGATCAACTATCAATTTGTTTTCAATACTGTGTATATAAAATGTGTACACTCCTTTGATTTTATTCTTAATGATTTTCCTGAGTACAGAACTTTTTGTACTAACAAAATTTTTTTGTTGATTTGTACTTTCCATGCATATTGGCTTTATCTTTATTAAGTTCAATAATATCACTCGTATACCAAACTGGATGAACATGTTAACATTTAGAGTTTCATAAAACTTATTGAAGAAGCTTTCTACGGCAGTATTAACCTCAAATGAGTTCTCTAAAAAGTTCCAATCCATGTTCCAAAAATTATTTCATAATGACAAGTAATCAGCTTTTTCAAAGTTATATGATTTATTATTCACATTTGTGTTGAATTTATTACGTTTCGTAGTGAGTCCGAAATGGATGGGTGATGAGGGTCTTCATTCACAAACGAAATAGATTCACGGTTCACAGAGTCAATATTACTTATTACAAAGTCTAGCATCTACATTTATTTGGAATGTGGTCACATTGTTTCGTATTGTAAGAGTTTTTCTATTTTCCATCCAACAATGAAGTTTGTACAATTGAAATCTCACAAAAATAAGACTCTATTAGAATTCATTTCATTCCTTCCTTCTACAGGTTCGATGAAATTTTGTGATTTTGATTTAACTAATTTTGAGTTCTTCAGAACTATATTATTTCTATCAAGAGCCATTTTGATGCGACGTTCCTTTGAGTCAGAGTAGACAACTACTCTGAATAGTTTAATATTGGTAGTTGATAAATCCGGTGACATAGTATTCAGGATCTCCGAGACGGCATTTTCGTCAGAAATTATGCGTTCACTTGCTGCTGATGATTCGCTGGGTTCCGAAACGTTTCATATCATAATATTGTTCTTGCTTTTTTGCTGTTCACATACTTCAGAAATAATTTCCTCAAACTCCATGCTCTGTGAGTTGGCAGTTGAAGTTGCTTCGACTTTCAATTCTTCAATGTCATTTTGTAATTTGATAATTAGAGCTTTCAGGTCTTTCAGATCCTTACCAATACTTCTGCAGTCGATACAGGTCCAATCATAGCCCTTATTACCGTTTAAAGTACGCACTTCGTTTGCAGTTTAGGGGAGACTACCCATCAGTGAGACACTGCCAACAGTGAGACACCCAAGTTATTTCAACAAGGAAAGTACAAAACTTTCAAAATTTTTTTCATAGATGGCGTACTAGACAGTAGCAACAAAATCTCGTGCTCAAAATTCAGTCCCCAAGCATTGTCAATGTGAGATGCACGTTTCTGTGTTTTTGCGCATGTTAAGTAGGTATTTCTACTGTAATTCAAGTTGGATAGTCTTAATATGCTGTTATTTTACAAAAGAGTCAATCATTATGTGTATAGTATTAGCATTGTTGCAAAGTGGTTTATTAAAATTGGAACCTCAATTTATAGGTTGGATTCAGTTGTTTCAAAAGTTATAACACTAGCCAACACTGAAACGCTAAACACTGAGACGCTAAACAGTGAGACATGTCTCACTGATTGCTAAAAATTTCTCACTGTTGATAGCTTTTGGATGTAATGATTTTTTTTCTTGGTGAAGTACAATTAAATTCCAAATGTAATTCTTTGCGGAAGTCAATATGGGCGGAAAAACTAATAAATCAAAAAAGGTCAGAAGCTTTCAAATATGATGAAGGGTCAAGAATTTGAAAAAAATCTCCCCAACAAAGCAATTCTTCAATTTGAAAAATTGTCAAAATCTCCAAATACATATGAATATCTTCTCATCGAATTTAAGACCAAGGGTACTAAGGTTTATTACATTGCACAAGTTTTGGAAGAAGAAAACTCACAGGGCGAAGTCTGTGTAGCATTTTTGCGCTGAAGTGCAAAAAAGGTGGGGAACTTTATATTTCCGGATGTGCCAGACGTGCAATTTGTAGATAAAAAAGATAATAAACTAGTTTTACTCGAAGCCATAATTTGTGGCAAGACAAAGAGGCAACTGTCATTCTTATCCTTCGACATGAACTTAGACGGATTAGATTTACGTTAATTTGCCTACGTTTAAATATGTGTCAACATTAAAATACAGTTTTTTGGCATAAAAAATTGCTTTATTTACTGTCTCCAAAACTTATAAATCTGTAAATATCAAATGTGTTTCAGTGTTGGCCACTGGCGACTAACTTACTTCAGTTTGAATCCTATTTTCATTTTATTTTTGTTCCAGCGATTTTTTTTGCATTCAACGTTAGCGAAAGGTTGTAAGTAATAATTTAGCATATCAGTTAATCACTTTTACTACATACCATTATTATAGCAACTGAAACATTTTTTGTGTCTCACTGATGGGCAGTCTTCCCTAGAGCGTAACACAGAACCCTGTCGTACACCAGATTCGATGGCCCTGTTCTCCGAGAGTTCCGTTGTCCTCACCATTTGACTCCGTCTTGAAAGGTACGATTCGAACCAAGTGTTCGTTACACCTCTACATCCATATTCATGAAGTTTTTCAAGTAAAGTTTTATTATTGATGCAATCAAACGCCTTTGAAATATCGCAAAAAATTACGGCGGCTACTTCACCAGCATTCTATTCAGAGTAAATACGGATAACATAAAAAAACACTCAATTCGTTCATAAAATTACTATTTTTTTGTCACGGAACGAGTTGAATCCACCCATGTCATTGATGACAGTACGTAAATAACATTCATTCAGAATATTGTTGGCTGTGGTGCTTACTCAGACGCCACTGAACCTAATAATTTCAATTCAGTTCACACTAAATAAGCGCCTTATTACTTCAAATAACTAGCAAATTTCAACCAAATCAGTTTAAGAATATTTATATTTCATGCATACCGTTTTTTCAAACTTCAATGCCCTGTATCTCAGAAACGAAACGACTCAGGGCATATATTCATAGGATTTTTTTTAAACTACCTAACAAATCACCCTCTGAAGTTTCGTACCGTAGTTAGGAAACACTTTGTATAGGGAAGGCTGCCCCCAAAATATTAAAAGAGAACTTCATATAACCTAACTGCATTTCAGTAAAGATAGAATGAACAATAAAAAATTCATTTTTCTGGGTGCAAATAATTCTTTTCATTAGCTGATATAAAAGGGAAGTTTATTTTCCAGTATGAAGGCTGGTCCATTAGTTTTGCGACTTGGCAACACTGGCGTGCTAGATAAAATGTAACCACAGTAAAAATCAACCAGTAAGTCATCTCCCACTACTTTCATTCATAAATTCAGAAACTTCTCGGTGACCTCGAAACTGCGTGAGGAGCCGATTTCGTTCTCTTACCATGGGCGTGCGCTCATATAAAAACGAAATTCAAAGATATTATACAAGAAATTATGGTAAGTTACTTTGTACGGCGATTTCACCGGCTGTTCAAGAGCCCGACCCTTGGAACATGAGTTGATATCCGACCGTTTATTATAACTAATCCGATGCCCGTGGTATCTTCGAATCCTTCGATACTACAGCACTGAACGCGTTGGATGAGAATCTCATCCTAAGAACGGTTGAAGGTCCCCGGCAACTCGGGCGGATCACGTGGTAAGATAGCCTACTGGTTGTAATGTACTGTGCTCTGGTGATGAATGAAGGTCATTCAAGACACCTCGACTGCGTCGTGTGACTTGGGTCAAGGTCGTTTAGGGTCGAACTCAAAACACTGCCTTTAAGTCACCTTGGCTACGTCGTGCGACGTATATAAAGGTCGTTTCAAGGTTAAAAATGGTGGGGGGTTCCGAAATCGGCATAAACCACCTACTACTAATCCGAAAAATCTAAACAAAAAGTTTTATTGCTAAAGTTGATCCGAGACGTTGGAGTTCGAATAATTGAAATTGTACTGTAATATAGGTACACATCAAGCCTTTACCTGTATTTTTATTGCCGTGTTTCAGAAAAACTAAGAGGCTCAAATAGAATGTATTTGTCCATCCTGAACAGCAACATCTCACAAGTGATGCAGGTGAGTTTCAACAACCAATGAAAAGAGCGTTAATTGAGTTAACATTTCCAGGAACAACTACAACATGAGATATCCTCCTTACCTATGATAATCGACACGTTTTGCAGAGAGGGACAATACCTGACTGGATTCAGTCTGCTGAAAACTATCGGCAGCGCTTTCATTTTGCTCGGGCCCAAAGAATCAAACATTCTGGAGCAGGTGCGTTCAGTGATGGTGTCCAAGTGTTTGCCGCAGCTCCTGCACGTGGTGGTGTCTGCAGAAAACGTCGACACAAACCTCCTGTACAACCTTTTGCTGGCCACTCAAAAAGCGTATCTGAAATACATCCACCACTATTTGAAAACCTACAAGCGCCAGCCCAAGAAGCTGAGAGATATTGCCATTGTCGGCATAAAACTGCTGGACGTGTATGGGGAGACAGCAGGCAGGGACGTCATGGTTGACGCAGCGATAACTTGTAAGTGGTGGAATAAACTCAAAAGCGTTCGTGGTAAGACCCCGTACGATGAGTTTTTCAAAGCGAAGGCAGATTCTAGACTCAAGTGGCTTATCGGTCTCGATGTCGTCGATGCGCCCACCATAAAAACGTACTGTGAAGATTTTCGACTCGATGTTGAATATTACCACAAGGAATTTTTGAAGAGGTACGAGCTGTTTTCCTTATTTGATTTTTTCAAAGGATATTTTGAAAAATACTGGTCATAGTGTGAATTTGGCATAGTATATACGAAGTCAATTCGAATGGCATAACAACTTAATAGTTACCGAACGTCGGCAGTTTTTTGTATGGCACGGGAGGCGTGGTATTCATACAAGGTCCAATCATTATTTTCATGTGGGACGTTTTATATGTTATTAACTAGTAAATTTATCAGGCCCCGTACATTAGTCTATGTCTATGTACATTACCTATGTATCTTTGAACCCATGAAGACAAAGTTTATACGCAGTAACATAAGTAATGTGTTGAATTTTTATCATTACATTATCGAAATAGGTAATTGAAATTGTTTATTGAAATAGGAAACCTAATATACATATAAAAAATTGTTTACAAATCATACTTGAATTATGATTTATAAAATAAATAGAACTCAATACATATACAAGTAAATGGCTTGATATGATAATACCATAATAAATACAAACATACAACAAACATTAATATACATCTAACAACAAAAAGTAAATAAATAAATGAAACTAACAAATATTTGCAAAATATGTATTACAGTAATAATTTAAAGTGCTAACACTGTTATTATCGTTGTCAGCTGTTTGATCAACTGGAAACCCAAATACGAAATATCCTCAAACTTGGATGGAAAAAAATCGTTGATTATGTTGAATGACGAACATTCTCTTTTATCAAAATGCCAGGAAATCATCAATGAACTCAAAGATAAAAACGCAGTGTTTGCCATGATGGAGAAGATTCTGAAAGTCGTAAGTATTTCAAATGCACTTAAAATATTAGTTATTACTGAATCTAAAAAATCATTTGTTTATAGTGAGAACGTGTACAAAAATTGACCAAATCAAGTGGAGCCATTCAGCTGTTTAACAATGGAAATAATTCAGTTCATTAAATAGTACTTTTACCCATTCCTAGGATAGTACCTATTTTTTTGACTTAACATTTTAATACATTTATTTGCCATTGTTATTACGAATGAATGTGATTTTATGCGTTGAGAATTTCATAAGCGGTATGAAATAGACAGTGAATTGAATAAGAGCAAAGTTGCTTATATTTGGGTGCCAAGAAGTCGTCTTTCACTTTTTTGAATTTGGAGATGTACGGAAAAATTTTTGCCATTTCAACTTGTATTGTACTATCAAAATAAGATCATAGATAACGGAGAATGTGAGTACATCAAGAAACGGACGTTTTTTTCGATATTTCTGTGAGTTTCGGTAATTCGATGATCACCAAACTCTCGGTAGTACAGGAAAAATTCCATTCAACGATTATGTGCGGATATTACTACTCAATACAGGTCCGAGTTTGAAATGTCAAAGTCGAGGGTTCCCCAATTCTATGATATCCAGTATAAAAATTCTATATTCTAATTCTAATAGTTCACCGAAAGCTACTATGCCATAGTGTAAATAGATTTCCAGTATAAAAAATAGTCTTTCACGGCCAGAGTCACGAGTAAAAGAAACGAAATCTGGGCTAGCAGACCGTGGTCGACTGCGAGAACGAAAGTTATATCTCGAAATCTGAGCAACGACTGAATGGCGAGCTACGTGTTCACTCGTATTTATAATTTCAGAGGAGGCGGGGCTGACGGTAATGGGACGATGACGCTCACTCCTGATTGTGGTGCATTTTCACTGGGTCATTCTGATTGGTCAGCTCTGTTACTAGGTTGTTTTGATTGGTTCGCTTTGTTACTAGGTTGTTCTGATTGGCTCACGTTGTTGTCAGGTATGCTGCTAGTGGGGTGTTGGTCGGAGTTGTATCCCAGTCCATTTTTGGTATCCTTGAGTAGTGAATATCACGTTCTGCTGACCCGTATACCTTCTTCTTTGCTTGCGAAATTATTGGGAATCTTAAAGATATCAATGGCCTCCATACAAAGTCATGCAGGGTAATGTGTTAATTTAGACAGGACAACAGTTTCTTCGTATTTTATTACGTCATATGTTTCTAGTAGGACATGTTCTGCAATAGCGGATTTCTCCAGTTGCACGAGGCAGCAGCTACGCTTGTGTTCTTGTATCCTGGTGTTGATGCTGTGTGTGGTAGTTCCGATGTAAACTGAGCCACAAGAACAGGAAACTCTTTCAACACCGGCGATGTCAGGGGTTATCTTTTGTCCTTGGCATGTCTTGTAGATTTATAGTATTCCTGCAAATGAAGGAGATACAGCAAAAATATAGTTTCGAAATTTTCGGGGTTTCATGTGTATCTCCAAAACCAAAAAGTCTACGGCCGATTTCTTGGTATGGTATTTCAATAGTAACCAAAAATAGTCAACTCTGCCACACTTCAATCTAATCCCTATTTTTATCTGTATACTAGATTCATGCATGGTCTCAAATTTGAATAGCTCTGTATAATGCACTCAAATCAAATGATACTTTTGATTCATATACATTTTTTGTTGGATGGCTATATTTTAGGTACTAATAGGTTTCATCAATTCTTGGGGAGATTAGGAATATATTATTTCAAATGAAAAATATATAAGGATACTGTGGAAGAATTAAGGGGAGTGTGAAAGAATTAGATGCAGAGTATAACGGTTCTCCTATTGTTTACCTTTTTTAGATAATTTTGTTATTGAAAAATTACTTTGTATTACTTTATATATTGGTAACTGATGAATGTATCATTATTGATTCTATAAGCTTCAGATAATTCCGATGAGAATTGTAATTCGTTCCTTCTAGGCGAATTTTTACCACTACGAAGTGTTTATCTGCGCCTACAGAATACTCGAGAACAACACCCAAACCTCGGTGTCTAGAAGCACCGACATTAACCTCCTGTTGTTCTTGAAGAGGTATTCGAGGTTCAGCGTTCCCAGTCAACGTGAAAGAGAGGAGTGGTACACAATGTTTCCTGATAATCAGTCCCTAGACGCCCTGTCGGAATTTAGGTTACCCTTCTCTCAGCTACTTTTCACATCGGATATATGGAGCATCCTCAGACCGGAAATCAGTTTGAAATCGTACAAGTTTTGGTTTGACGGGAGTAATATTTTGAGGAAAAACTTGAAGATTGATGACATTTGCGTGTACGCTGTGAAGCAAGTTGTAAGTATCTGTTTTTGGTGTATGAAAAAATGTCGTTTTCAGAATAATCTTTAGCACATACGTGGCACATACATGGTTCGCCAGCAATGAATTCGTACTGAATGACACTAAAAGTGTATGCCCCTATTTTGATTGTAGGCCAAATAGTTCTGCTAATCAAGAAGAAATTAATGGTAATGTGAAATTTCTAGGGGTACAAATTGATAGTCACATTCAGTAGTCACAATATGCGAATTTTTTGTGTACTAATTTCTCCAGGGCTGTTTTTCGAGACTTTGTTAATCAAACAGCAGCACTTACTTCTTATTACTCCCTATTCCATTCGCACCTTCAGTAATGCAGCTCAGACACACATAGTTAAACTACTAAGAAGTATTACAAAGTCGAATTGGGAGGTTAGTTGTAGACCTTCTTATTTCCGGCTCAAGGATGATGATTATATACCACAAACTTATAACGGGTGATTTTTTAAGAGGTATAGGATTTTATTTTCAAAAAAACACAAAAAATTTGAAAAAATTGATGAAATCTTTATTGGAATAGATAGAACGTTCAATATAATTTAATGTTTGAAGATGAATTCATGCAAATGTTGTCCGCAGCTTCGCTTTAGATGGCCCATG